>CM062296.1:478696403-478929080 GCA_031216915.1 Pictodentalium vernedei
CTTTCCTGGCGGTATTCATATTTGTACGGCCAAACTGGTGTTTTGTTCCCCATTGATTTTTGAAAGCAGTTATGAAAAGCTCAAAGAGCTCTTTCCTTTTTGTTTTTGGACAAGTGAGTATTCACTCAAAGTCATTTTTTGCAGACAGTGCTATTTTAAAGTGGCCAAAGCACATGTTTCATTAAGTCCCAGAACATAACTAAAGCCGGATTTATTGATTAAACATCTCTTCATATAACAAAGCAAAGTGTCTCAAATTAACCCATTCCAAAATGATAGTAGAGAGTAACCAAAGTTGGATAATTTGGGTATTTCCAAATGGTACACTTATTCTCACTCTCATTGTGCTTGGGGTTAAATCTGAGATTGAAAAGGTATACCAATCTTACTCAGGGAAGGTGAGTACAGAAAAGTACGAAATTAATCAGAAAATGAATTTTGTCTGACGGTACTAATATTTATACGAGCAAAACTGGTACTGGATTTATTTATTTATTTATTTATTAGGTTTTAACGACACTTTGATAGCCAAGGTCATATTATGTCGGTGACAGTTGTGTGGGTGGAGGAAGCCGGAGTACCCAGAGAGAACCACCGAGCAATGACAAGCAGCTGCCAGCTCCCCAACATAGTGCCTCCGTGCTGTAGCACAGGCAGGGTTAGATTGGTTGAAGACATGCACACCATCGACGTGCAGTATGCCTTAGTACACGGCGTCATGGAGCCCCCATGCGGACAGTCGGGGTGAAGTGTTCGGGACATAATTGGAATATATCCGACAGATACAATGTCGGATATATTCCAATTATGTCCCGATCATGCAAGGCAGCAACTTGAAATTCTCAGAATGTTTCCTACTGTCCCTGCCCGACAGTTTAGTATCTTTGTCAAGTGCCGAGACAGCGTGTAAATACAGTTGATCAGTTGGAAACTGAGGGTACGATTCGTCCCTACTTTATTCTCAACTCAACGACTTTTCCATTCATTATTTACCTGTCACCGGCTGAGTTAGGTATTATATACTCTCCCAAAAAAGAAAGTGTGCATGCTAAAAAATAACACTAAAAAAATAACCATATCATTTTCATTCATGGAAATTTTATTCAATCACAGATGAATCAATTTGTGATCAACACGAGAAATTTCATTACGCTACGACGAATACTCTTGGTGCCATGGAGAGTCAAAGACACTAAGGGTCAAACACAAAAGTCACACACTCAATATCTGGTATGACCTCCGTCTGCATCGACTACTGCTGTGCATCTATGCCTCATGGAAGCGAACAAGTTAGCATGGAAGTGTTGTGGGATGTTGTTCCATATTCTGATAAGCTGTCTTTGGATTTCCACACGCGTTGACGGTGCATGGGGAAGCCGGCGTAGCTGACGTTTCATTTCGTCCCATACGTGCTCAATGGGTGAGATATCGGGCGAATTTGCGGGCCAGAGAAGAACATCCACTTGTTGTTGCTGCAGATACTGTTGAACAACACGAGCTGCGTGGGGTCGGGCGTTGTCCTGCTGTAGAATGACGCCGGGGCCGTGACGTTGCAGAAATGGGACAACAACAGGTGTAAGCACTTCATCACGATATCTGGCTGCATTGAGATTGTCATCAATAATGACCAGCTCAGTTCTGTTACGGGCAGTGATGCCACCCCACACAATGAGAGACCCTCCCCCATAACGGTTTCGCTCCACAACACATGGATCTGCGTAGCGTTCGTTTCGGCGTCTGTACACACTCTGGCAGCCATCTGGTGATGAAATATGGAAACGACATTCATCTGTGAATAAAACAAGTCGCCACCAGTGTAAGGGATGCCTGAGATGTTGTCTACACCACTGCAGTCGAGCTCGACGATGACGTAACGTCAAAATCGGACGAATTGCATGTCTTCGAGGACGTAAGCCATATTCTCTCAGCCGGTTGATTACTGTTTGAGGATGTATCCGTCTCAGGTTAGGGATGTTCCTAGCTGTCATCGTTGCCGTTTGTTGCCGGTTCCGGAGATGGACGACACTGATATACCGATCTTGTTCAGGGGTGGTAACTCGGGGTCTCCTGGAGTGGGTCGGTCTCAAACGTCATCATGTTGTGCATGTCGATGGACTATCCTGTCTACAGTGTTACGGTGGCAGTTTAAATGCTGGGCAACCTCTCTGTGTGTTCTGCCAGCTCTAATCATACCCAGGGCAAGGAGACGTTGATTCATTGTCAATCTTGGCATGCTAATGTGGAATCGTTTTAACAGCAGTGCAAGTTTGAATGTGAATGATAGGAAGGCCTTACTTTAGTGTTTAAATACCCAAGGATTCACACTTCTGCATGAATTTTCAGACTCTCCACGTGCAAAACATGCCTTTTCCCAAACGTGCAGCACGTCATTTAACGTTAATGCAATTTTAACGGGGAAAGCTGTTTTTGTGTTCAATATAACTTATTCATGAACAGGTTAACACTCTTTACACCTACAAAATTATTTTTTTGGAGTTTGATCAATTTCTGCAATGCACACTTTCTTTTTTGGGCGAGCATATTTGTCTATTTGATGAACTTTTCAACCTTAACTATTTGCGGCTTCATGTAGCACCACTGCAAGGTTACCAATATATTCAGGGATTGATTTTACGAAAATAACAATTATACTGACTATACCCACATGGGAACTCCTAAATATGCCAAGGGTTAATTAAACTTTTGATAATGACGTATAAAACAGAAGTTGCCATGCTATGCTTGCTGCATGCAGGCATAGAAAACATTCAGTGCTCAATGAATTAGGAATGGAGTAAATTGTCACTTAAACCTACAAAATTCTGAAAAAATGAGTTTTTTTCGACTGCATCTACTACCATTATGCATCTGAGACAAGGATTGCATTAAACTTTACAGCAACCTTATAACAGGAAATATTCTTGGAATTGAACTGTGAATTCGAATTTCGAAAGCATTTTCGGATATTCTATTCCAAACTACCACTGCATGCTTATCAATATTCCGTGATTTTATGAAAATTAACATTATTCTGATCATACCCATATGGGCAGTCTCGAATCTGCCAACGGTTAAACTTTTGATAATGACATATAAAACAAAAGTTGTCATACTATGACTGCTGCATACAGTCATAGAAAATGTTCAGCGCTCAATCAATTAGGAATGGAGTACATTGTCACTTAAACTTACCAAATTCTGAAAACGAGAGTTTTTTTGGACTGCACCTATCTTTATGCAAACAGAACGAGCATGGGGTTAAACTTTACAACCAAACTTACAACAGCAAATATGCTCGGTAGGCAATTGTAAATACGAACATGTAAATCATTTTTCGATATTCTTTTCGAAAATGGAAGAAAAGTGAGCTCCAAATTAGCCAATTTTATGAAGAATTTTAGGGCACTCAAATTCAAGGCCCGAAAACTAGGTGAAGGTTAAAACTTTGAATAAAATATATAACAGCAAAATTGTTCTGAAGGCCCAATCCTCTCATGGAAAAGGTTTTGAGACAATATGGCTCCAGTGCTGAGAAAGTGCATGTAAACGTTGGCGAAAATAATAATTATTCTGACAGTACCCTTATGGGAAGTCTCAAATCTGCCAAGGGTTAAACTTTTAATAATAACATATAGAACAAAATTTGTCATACTTTGACTGCTGCAAGCAGCTATAGAAAACATTCAGAGCTCAAGCAATTAAAAATGGAGTAAATCGTCGCCTAAATTTACCAAATTCTAAAAAAATTGGAAATATTTTGGACGGTACCTACTTTTATGCAACCAGAATGGGATAGGGTTAAACTTTACAACCAAACTAACAACAGCAAATATGCTCGATAGTCAATAGTGAATACATACATGAAAAGTGTTTGAAATTAACCCTTTCCAAAATGATAGAAAAGGCAACCAAAAATCTAATTTTGGCATTTTCAAACGGTACTCTTATTCTCGCCCTCATTGTGCTAGAGGGTTAAATCTGAGATTAAGAAGTAAACAGTAACTTTCTTCCACAATCATTGTTGCATCTAGCCATACCAAAATAATTATTACAATTACCTTGTAATTAGAAAAATTTGCTCTTGAAGTTGGCGAAAATAACAAATATTCCAACAGTACCCTTATGGGAAGTCTCAATAATGCCAAGGGTTAAACTTTTAATAATAACATATAGAACAAAATTTGTCATACTTTGACTGCTGCAAGCAGCTAGAGAAAACATTCAGGATTCACGCAGTTAAAAATGGAGTAAATCGTCACCTAAACTTACCAAATTCTGAAAAAATTGGAGTTTTTTTGGACAGTACCTACTTTTATGCAACCAGAATGGGATAGGGTAAAACTTTACAACCAAACTTACAACAGCAAATATGTTCGGTAGTCAATTGTGAATACGTACACGAAAAGTGTTTGAAATTGATCTTTTTCCAAAATGATGGAAAAAGCAACCAAAGTTGGCTAATTTGGGCATTTTCAAATGGTACTCTTATTCTCACCCTCATTGTGCTTGAGGGTTAAACCTGAGATTAAAAAGTAAACAGTAACTTTCTTCCGCAATCATTGTTGCATCTATCCAAACCAAAATAATTGTTACAACAACCTTGTTATTAGAGAAATTTGCCCTTGAAGTTGGTCAATTTTGAAGGAAAATTCTATATTCATGTCATTTTTGGCCAGTGGGGGTTAAAGTTGAAAGATCTGAGTGGTGATTGTGGTGTATCATATTATGCTCCAAATGTGTGGAAAATTTGAACTAAATAACTGTAAACAATTTTGAGACATTCGAAAAATGGTGAAATTTTGAAGGTTTTGGCAGAATATTTTGAAAACACGCGTTTTCACAGATATGACGATACCGCATTTCACTAGATTTTATGACATTACATAAGTGTGCCAAATTTGGTCAAAATCATACAGCTTGTTTTCGAAAGGAAAGCCTAAATAGAGAAGAAAAATTTTGGAAAAGAAGAATAACAAGAGTCTTTCCCAAACTGGGTTTGGGAAAGTCTAAAAATAAAAAAAAATAGAGAAGAAAAATTTTGAAAAAGAAGAATAACAATAGTCTTTCCCAAACTGGGTTTGGGAAAGCCTTAAAAAAAAATAAATAAATAAATAAAAAAAAAAAAAAAAATAGAGAAGAAAAATTTTGAAAAAGAAGAATAACAGTAGTGTTTCCCAAACTGGGTTTGGGAAAGCCTAATAACTGTTTTGCACTTAAAGATCTGCTATGTAATAGGTAAGGTTCCATAATGATAGTGCTTTCAAATTACCAATAAGTTCTAATATATAACTACTTGTTTGTACATCCAAATTGAGTTTTTGAGTGAAATCATTTTCAACTGAGTATGTAGGTTTTCTTTGAATCAACCTATCACTTACTGGTCAATTAGTGTATCTTGATGGAAGTCACAACATTGTAAAAGCATGTTAACTAATTTATGGACAGAATGAGTTCCTTTATACTGCAGTGAATCATTATAGGCATGTGTCAATAATGTGTTGGTGGGCTCTAATTGCAAGTTAGTCTTGTATTTCAACAATTTAATAAAGCAACCACATATAAGGGCATCTCACTATCTCCACTGTTGCAGCTAGGTTACTTGATTGCTTGTTAACTCTTAACCTGCTGAGTATTTTTAAAATATTTTAATCAAATCTAATCATGGCTGCTGTGAAGCAGCCATGACATGATTTGATGAAAGATTTATCCATATTTAACTCAATAAATGATTGGTCCAAAAGTCCATTCAGTTACAGGGGGAAATTTGGTTATTGTGCCAAATTATACTTATTTCAGTGGCAAGATAAATTCAGTCCTGGGCAGGAATATCTGCCAGCTGCATGTAAGCCTGAGTTAATGCGAAATTATGATTCTTAAAAATCCCAATGGTTGCTTTCATAGGGAGTGGATTTTGTGATGTCATTTCTCATTTCCTAAGACCAGACAACTGCCAAATAGTAGTACTGGCTTGATTAACAAATCAAAGAGGTTGGCATATAGGTGAGAGGCACATACAGCTAAATTCATCTTTCAATTTGAGCAATGCTTTGAACACTTTCTGTTTCAGATCATTTTGAACCTGCTTTAATTTTCCATTCTTGGTGAAACTGAGCCAGAGATATGAATATTTGTTGATAATTTCTACTTTTTCATAACCCAGTCGAAAATTGTGAAATATCTCAGATTTGTGCTTTTCAAAAAAGACTACTTTGGTTTTAGTGATATTTACGGAGAGTTTCTTTACATCAGAAAAGTGCTCAAGTCTAAGTTTTTCTGTAGTTCATGTACCATGTCGAGTGTTATTGCCAAATCATGAGGGAACCACAACAGTTGGTTTAGTTTGTAAGAGTTAGTTTCAACCAGACAACATTCATAGTTAAAGTAACTGTCAGTATCGTTGATGATAATCTTAAAAAGTACAGGGGATAATACTCAGCCCTACCTGACTCTATTCATGGATAGGCATTACAGGCCTGTTCCAATTTCTGTTTTTACAGAATAAAAACTGATATCATACATGGAGCACAATATTTCCAGTACATGGGGGAGCTTCCTAAAATGTAAGTTTTGATCAACTGAGTAAAAATCATTCTTAAAATCAATGAAATTTGAGACAGTATATTTATTAATTAATGTTTTAAGTAAAATATACCACCAGTTCTTTCTGAAGGCAAATTAGTGTTGGCCGATAAGGTCATTTGCCTGCGTGTAATCACTGATATGTGAATTGATTACTTTATTGAACAATTTTCCTAAGTATTGCTTGTGATCCTTGTGATTTGGTTTATAAATTTTAGCCAGAATTGATTTACTCAAGGTGTGTGTGTAATAATGGATAATGATAGCTTGATACTGTTTATATGATATATTTCAATGTGCATGTTAAACTAGACCCTGACAGCCTTGCAATACACTATTGGTTCATAAAGTAGAGTGGCACTAAGGCTTATTTCAACTCTACAGATGTGACACCAAAGGGAATCCTGAAATAAAATTTTTCTGAAACTGTGATAATAAAAAAACCTTCAAATTTTACATGTAGCATCATTAGGCTAAACAAAATTAGTCTTTTGATTCTCAGGCAGTGGCGCATTCATTTTTTCAGCATGCGTTCGTCATATTTATTTCGAAGACAAAGTTCAAAATGCATAAAACTATCATAGGGTGTGATTTTAGCAGCATTACATCGCGATTTGCGATGCAATACATTACATGTACTGTCCATTATAGACCCAGTTTCCATCACCCCTGATTTCTAGTGCTAAACTAGAGGTGACAAACCTGGTTTTCATTACTATCTATAGCACTGGGAATATACCCAGTGTTACCAATTAACCACACTATCAGTACGGCCTGACAAAAAAATCACACCTCGCGAATTAAATGTCGAACGGCAAGATTTGAATCAATCAAAAGAAAACTATTTTGTTCGAAAATGCATAACCATAAGAAAATTATTAATTTGACTGGCTTAGGTGTCAAAAAAGTGTCAATAATATGACATTTTAATCCTATTCTGTTTTCGATACACTGACATGACTGTAATCCTGCCCATCAATTATTACCAACCAATGAGGCGCTGACACAGATATGTGTGACATCCCACCAATGCTCACTGCACACTGAGAAAAAAAAATTCGTACAACGTCTTAGTGCGGAACCACGGTGGTTTGCATTCGCAGCACAAATGTGTATCTTTAACAAACATTAATGGGTTGTGTTTGTGTTTAGTGCCGTTCGTTTAAATTCATTCACGCTTCTGTTTTTATTGAACCTGTGGGAAAATATGAACGTATGAACAGTAAACTTTGTCGAGGGGGCAGCAGCACTCATTACAATTTGAGCCCACCAGGTAAAAATTTAATAAATGTCGTTGTAAATGACACATTCACGCAAATAAATACGGTACTACTGGTACAACGGCAAGTTAAAATTTAATAGAAATAAGTTTTAAAAACAAAAGATGAGGCTTCTTACTGTTACACATAACATAAACCTGTGAAGTTCCAAGAATAAACAGGTTGGGCATTTCTTATCAACCTACCTCAATTGTTTACTACGGGCTTGCACTACAGTGGAAGAACCTAACTCGAATAAAATACTCTCTATTTTAATCTTTCCCAAGAGTTGGGAAAGAAAAGTGGTGTAAAAAACACCACAAAAAAATAAGCCAAAACTGGGTCGAGCGCCATCGGTGCACACCCAGTATGGGACGCTCTTCCAAAGTACAAATCCACGACTACCGTAAAACAGTGCGCAGTGCGTCAATTCGCCATTCTTTTGATTATCCGCACACGTGGTGGATTCCCCGTGGAACCCCGGGAAGTAGGCAGCACTTGTTTACTGTGGTAAACCAGTTCCGCTTTACTAGTAAAATAGGACCCAGTCACCAATGCTTGGGGTGAAAGTCCTCTAAAATGGGCAACATGTTGATCAACGATTGACTGAACTTGACTTCATCTCCATGTTGTGTCACGATTAGCCATGGTGCATAAATATGTGACGTTAACCACCAACAAACAAACACGTGGTGGATGTGTGCCATCTTGCTCAGTAACAGTGATATTTTTACTCGTCGATAATGGTTTTCCTGTGATTGGAATTATGAATCTGAAGATCGTATAATAACAGGACTGTGTTTTATATATTCTTGTTTATATTTTCAACCACATTCTCATTGTATATTATTTACTATTCCGTTTTCGACATCATGCGATTTGACAATGAATTTTTCGGTTGATGAATTAATTGTTATTGGAGTTAGGTGTCAATCAGGGACTGTCTGGACAGGATTTCTTCACTCTGTTGAGGGCTGAATTTCTGTTTTTTCGGTCCCTGTCGACCGTCTGGGTTCTGTCGTGTACCCACCTGTTTTTTTCTGCCACCTTCTCTCGTAGTTGAGGGTGTTCTTCTACTTTCTGTTTCTGTTGAGTTCACCTTTTTCTTCTACTGCTCTCACATCTTGTTATTTCCAGTTCGGTTCCTTTTGGGCAATTCCTTTCGCCCTCACCTTGGTGCGTTCTCGTGGCCGTTTCTTCCGCACCCGCGGGTGGTGTGGAACGCTGTCGTTTCGGGAGCCTCCCAACTCGACCACGTCTGGTGTGAGTTTACCCCCTCCATGGGGAATGTGCAGCTCCTCCCGCTCCCGCGGGGGGTGGGGAATGCTGTCGTTTCGGGGTCGCCTGACTCGACCATGTCTAGTGAGAATTGCTCCCCCTCCATGGGAGATGTGCAGTGGGGAGGGGGGAGGGGGACACTGTTGTTTCGGGGCCCCCCGACTCGACCACGTCTGGTGTGAGTTTGACCCCCTCCGTGGGGGATGTGCAGCTCCTCCTGCTCCCGGGGGGGGGGGGGGATGCTGTCATTTCGGGGTCGCCCAACTCGACCACGTCTAGTGAGAATTGCTCCCTCTCCATCGGGGATGTGCAGCTCCTCCCGCACCAGCGGGGATGGGGAACGCTGTCGTTTCGGGGCTTCCCGACTCAACCATGTCTGGTGAGAGTTATTCCCCTTCCATGGGGAATGTGCAGTTTTTTACCGTGGTCGATACCGCGGGAGCTGTTGGATTTCTGGTGAAGAGATGCCTGGTTCCGGGACTATGCGCCCTCTCCAGTCGACATCTGAGGCTGTCACAAGGGTTGTGACTCCTCCTTTGGAGGCCGAGCTTGGTGGCTCTCTCCACTTTTCCGCCAGTTCCAACAGCTCCCGTTGTATCTGCTGCTACTGCTGTTCCATCTACAATGTCATTGGGCACCGTTTTGAGCCGGCCTGGGCTTATCCCTGCAGGGGTCTGCAGGGATGTCTGTAGTGTGGTTGTGGGGTATCGGCCTCAGCCTTCCCCAACTTCAACTCGGCGAAGTCAGAAGGGGCTGCCGACTGAAACCCTACTGTGTCCTCTCAGCCGTTCAGCACAGTAGTTTTATACCTGCAGTGGTCTGCTGCGGTGTCTGGGAGTGTAGACGTGGGGGTATCGGCCTCAGCCTTCCCTGACTTCAACTCGGCGAAGTTGGAAGTGGCTGCTGGCGGCCGGACCCTCTACTGTGGTCTCTGCGCCGTCGTGCACCACAGTTGTGTTATTGGATTCGGATGTTCTTAGTGGGGACACTATGAACTCTGTGGCATTTCCGTCCACTCATTCTGGCCACACAACCAGTTTTGGGGGACCAACGTCTTTTGTGCAGCCTGGACCTTCTGCCACGCAGAGGTCCACAGTGACTCGCATGAGTTCCCGCTATGTTGATCCTCGGGGTGTGTCGGACCCCTATACACGTCTGCCTTCAGACGTTTCAGCTGCCGCTCGTCCCGTGTCAGGTGTTTTGGAGGATCGTGACCCTTCCTGGTTAAGAGGGTCAGAGGTGAAGCCACTTTGCCGGTTCGTTCCCCTGTCGAACCGGCCAGTACGGTCAGTGAGCTTAGGGAGGCCCTCTCCTTACTCACTCAGGTTCTGTCAAAGAGCCTTCCCGTTGCTTCCAGCGAGGCAGCGAGTGGTATCCAGGCACCCCCTATGGCGCCGCCTCCCGGGATTGGAAGCAGGCCGCTTTCTGATTCCCCTGGTGTTCCGACGCCATGGGAGGCGTCAGCTGGTTTGCCCACGATGGGCTATATTTCTTCCGACTCAGGGGAAGAGTCAGACAACAGCCTATGGAGCAACCTACTTCTGGGCGTCTTTGACCGTGCCAGTCGGTACAGTTGGTTGAAGCATTTTCAGCCTTGGACTCTAAGCTGAGTTCCAAGGCTATGAAGGCTCCGTTCTTCACCAGGGTTGACACCTTTTTGCCTCCGTTGCGTTATCGTTACTACGATTTTGCCAATCCGTCAGTCTGCCAGACTTTGATGGTTTTAGATCGGGACTCCAATTCCCTCGGCTTTCCAAGCCCAAGTCTGCCGTCATTCCGATGACGACTCTGGAGTCCATGTTGGGCTTATCAAGAGAGATGCTTGGTATGCTTGGTATCACGTCGTCTCAGCTTTAGCTGCTTATCTGCCTCCAGATAAGTTTGACGAGGTACAGGCTCCTGTGCATGTGCTGTCCAAGGCGCTCATGCATCTTACTCACATGCATGCCTGTAACACGGCTAATCTGGAATTAGTTCGGAGGGACTCTGTGCTGGACACAGGCCGATCCCTTCCTGAGGAGCAGTGTGCTACTCTTCGATCTGCTTCTTTGGCAGGTCCGCAACTTTTCCATGGTTCCGTGTCGACGGTCCGGGATGACGTCCTACGTCATTCCAAAGATCAGCTGCTGTTTCTTCAGCTTGATCAGCCTTCTAGGGGAGGCAGGGGCCATTCCAAGCCTAACAAGTACCCTTCTGCTTCCTCTGCGAAGCAAAAGGCTGATCCTGTGCCACCGCTTCTACTTCTTACTCCAGGAGTAAGGGTAAGCATCGGCAGACTAGAGGGAAGTATCGGGATTCTTCATTCAGTTGAGAAGGTGGTTTCTCCTCTTGCGGGCCTCGAAATGAAGGTCCTCACCTCGACTCGTCCCAGGTTAGAGGAAGGATAGCAGGGTTCGCAGACTGTAGGGCCATCTGATCACATCCCATCCTTGGGTGTTAGATTTTGTTCGGTCCGGGCGAATATCCTTCCGACGGCACCCCACTCTGACCAGGGTGCCTCTTCCAACTACAGTTCCTTCAGACGTTTTATGTCGGGAACTTTTGTCCACGGAGATAGACAGTCTCCTGACAAAGGGGGCGATCGAGGTCGTCAAGAACATTCAGTCAGTGGGGTTCTATTCCCGCCTGTTCTTGGTGCCGAAGAAGGACGGCCGACTCCGACCGGTTATCGATCTGAGTATCCTGAACCAGTCTATCATTGCTCCCAAGTTCAGCATGGAGACTTTCAGGTCGGTCCGCCGTTCAATTCACCAGGGAGATTTCGCTTCCAGCTTCGACCTGCGAGACGCTTACTTTCACGTTCCGATTCATCGGGCGTCACGGAAGTATCTCAGGTTCGCTTTTCTGGGGTGAGTTTACCAGTTCAAGGCCATGCCTTTTGGCCTCAACCTGGCTCCTTGGGCCTTCACCTGACTGATGTCGCATGTGATAGCTTTCCATCGCACACAGTCCAGGGTGACTACTTCGGCATACCTGGTCGATATCCTCCAGAGGCATTCCAATGCTGCCTTACTAGAGTCGGATGTCGCCACTCTGTTGAGATTGCTCACGTCGCTTGGATTCAGAGTCAGCGAGGAGAGGTCGGAACTGGTCCTTTCTCAGTCATTTTGTCATCTGGGGATGGCTTTCCGCACCCAGTTCAATTTGGTGGCAGTTCCCCAGGCCAAGGCTGTGGTTCTCTCAGCTTTTGCTCTGACTCTGTCCCAGTCCACATCCGCGACGGCACGGAGTATTCTGCGGCTGATCGGTCTCTGCGGTTCGGTGACGGATCTCATTCCTCTAGGTCGGCTGCGTGTCATCAGACCTCTCCCAACACTTTCTGCTCAGTCGTTTGAGGCCGAATGTCGATTCTCTGGATCTGGTGCTTCAGTTACCAGATTCTCTTATCCTCACCTTCTCCATTGGACGAATGTTCAGTGGATCCTGCAGGGTGTCTTGTTGGACTTACCCACGTCCGATCACGTTCTGATGGCAGATGTCAGCGATCTTGGATGGGGTGCGACGTTGGATCCTCTAGGTCTTTCCCTTCACAGGATGTGGGACCAGGATCGGGCATCTCCACACATCAGCCAGCAGAGCTTCTTGCTCTTCTTCTGAGTTTCAGGCAGTGGATACCTCACCTGTCGAATCGTCAGGTCCTTCTGTTGTTCGACAGTGGTTGCTTACATTCGGGACCAGGGCGGCACGCACTTGGTTCCAATGTATGAATTGGCTCGGGATCTTCTACTGCTCGCTCAGGATGTCAACGCCGGTGTGGTTGTTCGTCACATTTCCGGTCGTCTGTACGCCCTAGCCGACTCCCTGTCCCGACGGGGCAGGTTCTTTTCCACTGAGTGGATGCTCAACATGGCGGGTTCCATCGATCTCTTTGCGGCTCGTTGTAACCATCAGGTGGACACTTTCGTGTCCCTGTGTCCAGATGCTCTGGATTTCGCCGTGGACGCTCTGGCCCTCCTTTGGGATGGTCTTGTTGGCTACGCCTTCCTGTCGGTTCCGATTCCGCCTCAGGTTCTCTCCCAGATATGAACCTGCAGTCGTCAAATCCTTTCGATCACACCCGTCTCCTCCGTGGGTGTGGGTCAATCTGCTCCGCTCTCTGTTAGCAGCGGTTCCGGCATGTCTCTCTCTACATCGCAACTTTCTTTGCCAAAGTCGCCCGAGGAGGTTTCAAGTTGACCCGACTTCATTGTGCCTTGGCACATGTCTTTTATCGGGTTCTGTCTCCTCTGTAGTGGTATTTCGAGGCACGCAGTGGAGTTGCTTTTCTTCTTCAAGGAGGCACTCACTCCACTGGTTTAGCCTCTGTGGCTAAGTGGAAGGTTCTTCTGTCGATGGTGTGTGATCACTCTCTTGCTTCTGTCACTCCTTCGATCACACCGCTTGCAGAGTTTCTGGTTTATGTTTGTTTCTGGGGATCTCCGGCAATGGGTACAAGTCCATGCTTTGGAGACCTTTTTCATATGTGGTACCGCATTGTTTCGACACTCATCCTTGCCTCTCCAAGCTTGTTCAGCTCTTTTCCTTGAAAAGGCCTAGGACATTGCAGTTTACTCCAAGATGGACGGCTTTCTTGGGCGCTGCTCTGCTTGGGGGTAGGGGGCGTTCGCGCCTTTATCCTGGATGACTATGCGTTTTCTCACATACCAGATCTCTCTTGCATCCATTTCTCGATGGATTTGTCTTGCTATTCGTGCAGCTTCCGCTCGTCTAGCTACTGGTGATTGTATTACCAATTGTTTTTTTCTGCCACGAGGTGCGTGCATTGTCTTCCTCTTTTAATAACTCTGTCATGTTGTCAGATGATGGATGTTATACTGGCAGCCTACTGGAGAAATGCTACATTCTCCTTTTCTCTGCGACAGTTGCAAGGGCCGATAGAGGACCTTGGTCCTTGGGGCCCTCTTTCTTCAGCTCAGGCTGTTGTCTATCCCAGCCTTTCAGCTTTTTTCAGGGTCAGTTCCAGCTCTGTGCTGTTACTGCCCTTTCTGTCTGTGCGTCGCACTTCACCATACGCCTCATCTTTCATTGTCTTTTCTAATGTTTGTGATGCTATGGTTTGATAGGCCAAGGGATCTCTTCCTCTGTCCACGGTTCCAGTGCTATTGAGTTATGTGTGGGTTGGTTATGTGATTCCCTCCATCCTTTGTCTATTCAGCCTGTAGTAAACAATTGAGGTAGGTTGATAAGAAATATAAATTTTATAGTAAATTTCCTTTCTTATTATACCTACCGAAATTGTTTACATGGAGGCCCTCCCGTCTTCTTATTCGGATAAGAATCCTTCCTGCCCACTGATCACATAACTCCTGTGTTGTTCGGAATCAAAAGAATGACGAATTGACGCACTGCGCTCTGTTTTACGGTAGTCATGGATTTGTACTATGGAAGAGCGTCCCATACTGGGTGTGCGTCGATTGCGCTCGACCCAGTTTTGGCTTATTTTTTCGTGGTGTTTTTACACCACTTTTCTTTCCCAACTCTTGGGAAAGATTAAAATAGAGAGTATTTTATCCGAGTTAGGTTCTTCCACTGTAGTGCAAGCCTATAGTAAACAATTTTGGTAGGTATAATAAGAAAGGAAATTTACTATAAAATTTATATATCTCTCTCTATTATTTATCGGCTGTTGGCAACATCCCCCCCCCCCCCAAAAAAAAATAAAAAATTAAGTCTCTCCCACCAACCTTTAATACCACTGTAAGCACTACCTATTTCACTCAAAGTGAGCTATCAATTGCCAGAGAATCAACGAATTAAGGCTTGAATTTAACCACCCAGGTTTTGGCTTCTTCATTATAATTTGTACGGATCTGTGCTTGTGATATATTGACATCCTGTGCGCTTTCATTAACTGGAATCGAATAATTACATTTTCAAACGATAACCCCCACCCCACCCCCAAAAAAGAAAGATCACCAGCAATTTCAATTATTAATTCATCATAATATTGTTGAATACAGCAATTGTTCTAACTTAACTTAAAGTCAAAACATATCCTGCAAGATCAACGTAGACTGCACATATCAAAGTTGTTGCTCATCACGTACATTTTAGTTTAATTTCCACTAAATCACTGTGCGCGCGTGTGTGTGTGTGTGTGTGGTTCGGGGTGAGGGGTGGGGGGGGGGGCGGGGGTAGGAGCAACAATTATTTATAAGTTTAATAGATTAGCAAAAGGGCTAGCTGCCTTTCAATGGCAGGGTTCGACATTAACGTTTTTATGCACCTGACATGTCGGTCTAGTCGCTTCAAAAATTACTAGCCCGGACCTGATTTGTACTTGCCCTGACCCAGTCCACGGAATTAGAGAAAAACGGGGACACGACGGTAAAAAAATTATATCGTACATTTGTTTAACTTTTGCAATCGAACCACAATTTCTTTTTAATATAAACTATGATATATCGGTAAACTCAACTTTGCTTACTGGTACAGTCCTTCGATTTTGAAAAACCCAGGTGTGCATTTAGTTGCTCACTGCTTTTGGGACTTAGGCGTGCACTTTTTGTGAGGCGTGCTACATATAACATCAGAAAATGAGCGTGAAACGATACATGTAGTTACTATCATTTCACGTCTATTTCCTGATGTATCGTGCCCCCAAAAAGCGTGTCTTGTAAGTTGTAAGTCAACACGCCTATTTCCAGACGTAATATTATCATGCATTGATTTTGTCCATAAAGAAATTTAAGAAAACTCACCTTGACATTTTGTTTCTCATTTCGTGGAATTGTCACTTTCCATTTCGGACGCCACATTTTAGAGAAAAAGTACTGTGTAAAGACTGAGATTTGTACAATAAAACCGTGCACATAAGTTTCAGGTTCAAATAGATTTCGAGAAGTTAATTTTCCCAGCGAATTATCGAATCATAAGAGAATATTATTGTAATCCATTTGCACACAAGAAATCACGATAATTCACAGTATATTCCAGATTCAAAATGGAATTTCCCACACACTCTGACAGTCACACTGACACAGTTGAAACTTGATGACGTCACTCTGATTGACATATTGGACACACCTACAATGCTGTCTTTCATTCTCTGCATAACAAATTTTCAATTTGCAACAGGTAATAACTCAACTAAAACTGACAAGATGGCATTGACCACGCCTCTGACCACGTCCAACATAATGTCACATCACTATACATCATATTGTAATGTACTGTTGTATGCACATGTTAGTACAGTTTCGCGCACATGGTCATCTAAGATGATCTTCAAAGTTGTCAAACTTCAAAGGGTTAGTCATGTCAGTGCTCACGAAATTGAAACAAGAAATGACAGCATGGTCTGTCGAAATTATGTAACTGACGATCGGAACAATAGAACCGCTGCCTAATTCCAGAGAAGTAAGTTAAGCACAACGTCTTATCCAACCCTTTTGGGAAACAAAGAATTTGATTGGTTGTGTACATGTATGTAGAAACGTGTGATGACAACCCTCGGACAGGACAGGGTGGGGGTGGGTTGGGGGATTTATCATTATGATGTTCAGTTTCTAATACGTCAACACCTGATAAACGCCTATAAATTGTAATATATAGAAATATTTATTGCCCAAACTGCCGATTAGCACGTGGGATTAGGCTCTATTCCTGGGCGGCTCCATATTTAACTACTCAGTGCATGTTGAATAACTTACTGATTTGTTAAATACCAAGCCACCCAGGAGATCGAGTGTAATCCCCCTAGCTACATGTACTACTACTGGTCAAGACATCGCTGTTAGTCCTTTCCGCATCAGTAAATTTCGTGATTACGGAGACCGAGTATTCACAAAAACTATTATGTATTGTGTATACAAACGAATTTCGCTTGTATCCACGCTACGGAATGTTTCTGGGAATACTAGGCGCCCATTCTCACCCCCAAAAATGAAAAATTTACATTGTTTAATTTATGAAGAGACTCCTTTCAATAGATGATTTAAATACCTGTCAATGTTCAGGGGGGAGGAACCAGGGCTGTGTTTGTGTTTGAGTGTGCGGTAGAGTGGGGGGGGAGGCAAGGGAGGGGCATGGGCCACCCTCAATTTTTTCTATGTT
Organism: Pictodentalium vernedei; assembly: GCA_031216915.1. NCBI lineage: Eukaryota > Metazoa > Mollusca > Scaphopoda > Dentaliida > Dentaliidae > Pictodentalium > Pictodentalium vernedei. The sequence continues at coordinate 478,713,575 of CM062296.1, forward strand.
TAAAAATTTTTGCTGAAGCCTGAAAATAATAGCATTTTAGCCAGAGGCCCTGGGTTCAATCCTGGTCGGGGAAAGATTCTGTGGTGACCGAACACTCTCTGTCCGCATCATTGTGGGGTTGATACTGTCACAGCGCACTGTCCTATCGGGCGGGGACGTAAAATGGCTGACCTCTGTGCAGGGAGAGACACACTCTGTGCAGGCTAAAGATCTCTCTGTGGTAGCCTAGAGCAGAGCTGCAGAGTCTGTGAGATTCATCCCACAAGCCTAGCTGACAAAACCAAAAAAGTGACAAAGAAAATACTGCTAACGAGGGGTCCGCCGCAAGGGGCGCATAGCCTCACATCGTTCCTCGCGGGCATACAACCTGTAAAAAACCCTTCCCTACTAGGTGGGGAGTCAGTCTGACTGACTGATTAGTGATAGTGATAGCCTTTTATTAGGCCTCACCGTAAAATGTGCTACGACTCACTGACTGTGATTATGCAAGTAACACACAACACCGAATCGACGGATTCGATGTTGTGTTACTTGCAAAATCACAGACGTCACTGTTTGTGCTTCAGTGTTGAATGTTGACAAAACACTTTTTATTATTGTGGGTATTCATAATGAGTAATGTACTTTTTTTGCAAACCAATAAAGTATAAATAAATAATAAAAGTATAAACACGGATTTTAATTTGTTTTGCTTGATTTATTGTTTTATTCAACACAGTCATGACATCTTAAAAGTACTGTTTCTGAGTCCACACGTTTCAGCTCAAACACTGGAGGGGGGAGGAGGGGGCTATAATATCAGTTCTGTGACTGTTCTGTCGCATTTAATCACTACTTGCAGTCTCCAAAATCTGGTCTTCGTTGTCTCTGACCCCCATGCCACCAGAAAGACAAAGCCCTTGCAGCATCATATTCCTCAATATCCGGAACCTCAACAGAAATAGCCAACAGGTAATTGAGCATCTCTGGATCTAATCTGGACCTCCAGTCTGACTTCACTCGGGCCATTACGGAGAATCCCCTTTCACATATTGCGCTGGAAACAGGGATGCACAAAATTATGTGGATTAGATATTTGATGTTTTTAAACTTGTCTCTCGTGTTTGGATTCTGGAAAATTCTCTGATAGAATTCTTGAACACTGGTGGAAGGTCGATTACTCATACGCACTTTGAGGGCAGACCACTCTGTCTGCTTCAGTTGCTGAGTATCACAGCCCATACTATCTAGCAATGTGGAGTAGTATTCACAGAGTCGAGTTATTTCCTTCTCCCCATACACAGCTCTCTCACTAGCAGTCTCCGGGAGATTAACGGGAAAAAACACCTGCATGTCCCTCAGGAGATGATCAGAATCAATGTCAATGCACTTGGTGATGTGATCTATGACAGACTGGATGAGAACATTCTGTCTGGTTTTGAACTGCTCTTCAGTCATGTGGTTTTAGTGTTGCCATGGAGCTTCACATCTTTGAAGACACGCTGGCCATCAATGTCAACAGTTACACTCGTGAGAAAACTGCTCAGGTTTTCCCCTGGCCTATATTGCAGTGCAGTTAACTGTAAGCAGGCTGTTTCAAGAGCATCAAGTGCATCAGGAATTCCACAATCGTTCTTCTGAAATTTCAGGGACAGTATACGTAATACGTTGACAACAACCAACAGGAAATGCATGTGAAGAAGGAGTCGGTAATCATGCAAATAATTTAGAATTTGATGGGTTCTTCCCTGAACGTCTGCTGACCCTTTCCCACTGGCCTTTATATTCTCGAAATGGGTACATAATAGTTTGTACTGCTTTAGGAGAATGCAAAGTCATCGGCTAAGATGAGGCATCCATCTGGTTCCCTCTAAATTTGCTGGTCTCAATGCCTTCTCATCCATTGCTTCTGCTAACATCTGGTGCTCACGCAATGATTTTGCACTGTAATGGTAATGTTTATGGAGGTTAAGGAGAACCGCTTTAATGTCAGCAAAGAGTTTGGCATCCTTGTCCCCCATTGCATCAAGTGCCCCCAATTCTAGTCTGTGACTGACACAGTGCATGGCAAACAAATGAGGAACTTCCTGTTTCAGTAGTGCGGTAACACTGTGTTTTTTGCCGAGATTAACACTGGCGCCATCTGAACGGGTAGCAACTAATTTTTGTTTCCAGTCCCAGTTATCGCCCACATTTTCCATCGCAGTTTGGATTGCTGACAAAACACCCTCGGCGTGTGCATGCTCCACTGCTTTAATGCTCACAAAATTGTTTTTCGGAAGACCATCCACCACAATTCGGGCATACACAATTTCGTTCTCACAGACCGACACATCTGTAGCACCATCAAAAAGAATAGAAATGACTGGTGCGTTTTTCAGTAGTGTGCGATTTTTGTCCATAATGTCGTCGTAAATATACTTCATGAACCTCCTGCAGGCTTGTTCAGTCAAATAGCTAGGGGCAGATCTACACCATTTTTGGACTGTAATTGCATAAGGCTGGGATAGAGTGTGAAGGGCAACTCCTTCTTTGCAATGAAAGATGCTGTATTAAAGCATGCCATCAACTTAGTATGCTGTTCTGTGTTAAGTTTCTTAACTGTAACATCAAGGGGTCCAACAATGTCCACACCAGAAGCACTCGCCGCCGACGATGAACACATGGTCTCTGTAGTTTTGTTTTTAACTAGTATGTCACCAGTATAATCAAAACATACCACAGACTGTTTTGCTTTTAACGATGCAACGTCATGTCGTCTCCGGGAAGAAATATGAGCGCTACTAATGTCATGTTGTTTGAGGGAGTCGATTCTAAAATTGTCCGAACCTTCAACAAACTTTCCACTTTTCTCATACTTCCAACAGCATTTGCAAAACATTACTTTTTTGTCAGAATCATATTCAATCCATTCAAATTCTGATTCCCATTTAGGACAAAAGGCTTGTTTTCTTTTATCTTTCTCATACTGCTTTTTTGACTCTTCTCTACCCTTGCATTTCTCAGCTGCATTTTTCTCTCTTCCTTCACCCATTGTGAAACCAAACTTGAGAAGTCCAGACATAGTGAATAATGTAAACAAATTATAATTGAATTTTTGACTTAAAAACATATACGCGTCTCGTCACTGTGGTTGTATTTGTCAAATTGACATAATATGCAAATCGATCGGATTGAAGATGTCGACTACCACCAATCATGCTTTAGTTTCTATCATTTGCGGCCCTAACAACCTTACCAATTCATTGGAGATTGCAAAAACTAGTTAGGAACGACGAATTCTAAGAATTTCCTCGACTGATAAGCTATGAGTCATGACGTCACAAGTTTCCGTGTTTCATTCAGCACGGTGGAGATACGAGTCGACTCAAGTAGATCTCTTCTTCACAGTTGCGACAGGAGATAACTCGGCAATATTATCATCACAGTATGTTTCGACATGATAATAGAAGGAGATAGAGTCGGATCGGCACACAAATATATTATATTTGTGTGCCGATCCGACTCTATCTCATTCGGTCTCGCTGCAATAACAAAAGTGATAGTTTTTTTTCAATTAATCAGTTATTGCACTAGAAAAATGAGGACGTGGGTTAGTGTCGAACCCTGAATGGGTTACTCCTAAGATTTTATCCAGAAATCGTAAGAATTAATCGCCACAACCAGTGATGTGGAAATCACCCCCCCCCCCCTCCCAAAAAAAAAAAAAAATAAAAGAAAATATAAGAAATTGCTACGTTCCCATGGCTTTCATTGCCCCCAACCCACCTCCATTGTCCCACCTGTGGCAACCGCATTGTGTCCTTGGGCAAGGCACTTCACCCCCATTGCCCACGTGGGTGCATGGTTGTGTACTAAGGCATACTGCACGTCGATATTGCACTGTCTTCAACCAATGCTAACCCTGCTTGCGTGGAGTTAGTATGTTGAGGAGCTGACAGTTGCTTGCCATTGCTCGGTGGTTCTCTCCTCGGACTCCGGCTTCCTCCACCCATAAAACTGTCGAGGTCATGATTAGCCATTGTGCAGAAATAAGTGACCTTAAACACCACTAAATAAATAAATACCTCCATTGTAAATTTTTCTGAAGTTTATCCCAAAATTATAAACTGAGAGAGAGGTCTAAAAACTGATTTTCTCTGTTAAATGAATGTAGAGTTTGGTTATTCACATTGCCAAGTGATCCTGTTTGACTATTAATTTGAATTTAACATGTACAAAACAATAGGCTGCTGAGAGTCGGTGAACAAAAGAAGCTTCAAACAGTAACAAGTAGCAGTTCAATTATGCCAGTGGTCGCTAATAGCCCTGTCGTGACTGTCTTATTAAAAGATTATTGTCACAGGTTTTAATTACCCAACAAACTATTGTAATCATCTTCACGTATAAGTTTAATAGACTTTGTGAGGTGTGACTTCTTTATCCACAGTCTATTTTTATTGGGAGTTTGTGACAAATTTGTTACATTGGTTTGCAGGACTCTATTGTAAGGTTACTAATTTGTCTTCAATGCATTGAATGAGATGGTGGACGGCATAGGTTAATTATGATGCGTACACTCAGAGTGGAGTTTCCTCTCGCACAGTTTCTTGTATTGGTTCAGAAGTCTCTTTAATAACCCTTTTTAGTCGCCGGAGGGGACTGTAGTTTTGCACTCTGTCCATCCATCAGTCTGTCAGTCACACTTTAGTTTTCCGGACTTTTTTTGGAAATGCTTCAACCGAATGATTTCATTTTTGGTAACCTACTATAGAACGATGACTTACAGATCAAGTTTGAGTTTCATGCTGATTGCAGTATTCTTGTGTGAGTTATGGCCCTTGAAACTATGGAAAAGTGCCAGAATATCAGTTTTCCGGACTTTTTTTGGAAATGCTTCAACCGAATGATTTCATTTTTGGTAACCTATTATAGAACATTGACTTACAGATCAGGTTTGAGTTTCATGCTGATTGCATTATTCTTGTGTGAGTTATGGCCCTTGGACGTATGGAAAAGCGCCAAAATATCAGTTTCCCGGACTTTTTTTTTAAACGCTTCAACCGAATGATTTCATTTTTGGTAACCTACTATAGGAACGATGACTTAAAGATCAAGTTTGAGTTTTATGCTGATTACATTACTCTTATTTGAGTTATGGCCCTTGGAAATATGGAAAAGCGCTAAAATATCAGTTTTCCAGACTTTTTTTGGAAACGCTTCAACCGAATGATTTCATTTTTGGTAACCTACTATTGAACGATGACTTAGAGATCAAGTTTCATTTGCACTCTGTCAATCCATCGGTCTGTCAGTCAGTCTGGCAGTCACACTTTAATTTTCTGGACGTTTTTTGGAAATGCTTCAACTGAATGATTTCATTCTTGGTAACCTACTATTGTACGATGACATACAGATCAAGTTTGAGTTTCATGCTGATTGCATTATTCTTGTGTGAGTTATGGCACTTGGAAATATGGAAAAGCACCAAAATATCAGTTTTCCGGACTTTTTTTGGAAACGCTTCCACGTAATTCTTGCTGATCACATCTAGGTTATAACTTTTGTATAATTATTAATGCTCATTAGTCCGGTAGGGGACATTGTATTGCTTCAGCGATACGTGAGCTCTTGTTTAAATATGTATTTTTTTTCCCAGTTTCACACTGAACTTGATTTATTATCTGGGTGCAATTTACACTCGGTGGGTGTTTTCAGATCTGTCCAATATGGCATTGTACTCTGCAGAATTTGCACCAGGCTACTGGACAGCCACCGTCAGAAAATAGGTTGTCCACACATATAATATGACGTTTGATTCGATTTCAAAGAATAACGACCTCCATTACCCACCCTGCCAACTTGTTTGAGGCTGAAACGCCCAGACTAAAATGCGAAATGTCCTATTCATCAAGTCCATGGGAAAATATTTGCGAATTGTATTCATTTTTAGCATTACTGTTACAATGTTACAGGTCCAGCTCCTTTTTCAGTGGAGTAAATACGTTGCCGTCTGCGTTCAGAATTTTTATACTCGTAATTTTCAGAATAAAACTTACTCGCCAAAGGCTCGTAAGTTTAATTCTGAAGCCTACTCATAGAATAAAAGTTTCAATTCCGACACAAGATGTTCATTAATTTGCTGCTCCCCTTTACTGAGGAGGCCTTCATTCCCCACATGTGTCATCCCAACCCCATTGTCCCTTCTAAGCTCCCAGCACTCGTTTTATAATATTTCTCACTGGCACTTTCTTAATCTCCCCAACTATAATATGAATATTAATACACAACAAGTAAAAGTCGCGTAACGTGTCGGACCGTCATTGACTATAACAGCCACACAAGCCTATAATGGCCCAATACAACTAAATATGAATGATGTCACATCTCTCAGCCGATCGATATTTCCCCCAGATTTCTATTTTGATTGAAATTTAATTTCAGATTTAGTCTGTAAACACATTTGTTTTGCGTGTTTTCCTTTGTGTCTTGGATAGATTATGTATCAAACTTAGGAAGCGACAAGCAGAAAGTTTGTAATGACAACTTTGATGAATAAAGTCTTGGCAAGAATTTGCATCTCGAAGATATATTTCATCACCCAAATTTTGCCGTAGATTGATCAAACACTAGTAGAGTTACCCAGTTTGTCAAATCAGACCATAGTTCGGTCGTTTTTTTTTTAATTTGAAAACTCAATTTATTCCACAAGTTATGCCCGTCTAGTTATAACTTATGTTGTTGAAGTTAATTTTTATTTTCTTTGAACTTGTATATACCTGTCATGTTTCTAAAGTCTATATTTGATAATGTACATAGTTGTTTTAATTACCGTAATAAAAGAAGATAAATTAATGTAAACTGCTGGTTTGTGTTATGTTATAACACCCTCAACAAGCCTAGTTTTCTCTCTGGCATAAATAAACATTTCCTCACTCATCTCAACACGGACAGCCAGTTTGTTTATTACCATGGAAACTGAAATAGTTCCATTGCAGTCAGTGATTGACAGAAACTATTTATAGCCTGACTGATCTTAATTACCCTTGATTAACAGGACTTTTGATGCACTGTACACATAATGTATGTCGTATGCATTGATGCAGTATTTGTATTCTGTTCGCGAAACACGACACGATTCTCATATGTATGTACAAAATAAATGTTTATTTAACTGGTTGAGGGCTAGATTATTTTTTGTGGTCTAAATTTGTTCATCAAAAATTGTAAAAGTTGTTTTATTACAAATTATTGGAGAGTGCCAACAGGCACTCTCCAATAATTTGTAATAGAACACCTTTGTATAAACAAATTATTATTTACTTCTGACTAAATATGAAACATGGGCAAGGAAAATGTTGGCTCTCGCACAGGTACCCTCATTATTTGAAAAAGCCTGATTGTGGCTTTTTTGCACCAGTTAAAAAACTCCTCATTTTTTTTTATCACCATTTTAGTTGTTCTATATTGATTTGTGTTGTATGATCACTGTTACAAAAAAACTATCTGTGAAATCATCATGGAAGCTCTAGCATTTAATTCTAGTCTCTAACAACTGGATTTTATGCATCGGCGACCAATCCATGAGGAATAAAAATACAAACTGCCCTCCCTTATTCGTTGTTTAAAAAAAATGCCTGAGAATCAATTATTTAATTTTGTTTAGCCTTATCATGAAAAGTTACTAATTATCAGTTAAACAAGTTTTGTCCAATTTTGGTGGCATAATAATAGTGATAGGCAGAATTTAAGTTCATCAAACTTACATAAGCACTGCAGGATCCATGGAGTCTTCTGTATTGTTTTGAATTGCATATAATTATTCATTGCAATAACAATGTTTGTTTAATTGAAATCCAATAGTTATATCTTTATTTTAAATATTTTTTTTTACCATTTAGAATTCCCAAATGGCGCTGATTGCTCTTCAGCATCTCCTGGTCATGGTGAGAAACCTTGTAAAGCTAATCTTGAATGTGATTCCTTCCATAAATGCAGTTGTCTTGGAGAAACATATTGGAACACAGAATCATCACTGTGCACAGAAAGTAAGATTTTTGTTAACTCTAACTCATCTTTGCTGACAATACTTATGTTAACGTTCTTGTATTTATGTTCCATTTGTCAACCATCAACAAACTTCCAACAATTTGCATCAAATGCATCTGTATCATATTGACAAAAATAGCACAAGTGTTCCTGCTGCCAAGTTGGCACTAACATGTGTATAAGTGGCTCAAACTTTTGCACTGACCAGTTTTCTTTGCACTTCGGAGCGGAAGTATTATTATTAATTATCATCCTCCAGGCATAGCTTTTGGTTAATAATTAGGCTTTCCCAAACCCAGTTTGGGAAAGACTCTTGTTATTCTTCTTTTTCAATTTTTCTTCTCTATTTTTAGGCTTCCCAAACTTCTGTTTGGGAAAGACTTGTGCAATTCTTAAATTTCAAAAAAATTTTCCTTGTAGTTTTTTTTATTTTTATTTTTTTTCTCCCCCCTCCCCCCCCCCACCCTAATTTTGTCTGTGGCATACCTCAAAACCTAACTGAACGATTTCAACCAAATTTGGCACACTTATGTAGCACTCTCAAAATCCCATTTTCCATGTCTGTAAAAATGCGTATTTTCAAAATATTCTGCCAAAACTTTCAAAATTTAACATTTTTTGAAAGTCTCAAAACTGTTTAAGTTATTTAGCTCAAATTTTCCACACATTTGAAGCATAATATGATACACGACAATCCACACTAAAATCTTCCAATATTAACCCCCATTGGCCAAAAATGACATGAATATAGCTTTTTTCTTCAAAATTGACCAACTTCAAGGGCAAATTTCTCTAACTACAAAGTAGTTGTAACAATTATTTTGGTATGGCTAGATGCAACAATGATTGTGGAAGAAAGTTACAGTTTACTTTTTAATCTCAGATTTACCTTCAAGCACAATGAGGGCGAGAATAAGAGTACCATATTTGAAAATGCTAAAACTGGCCAACTTTGGTTGCATTTTCTATCATTTTGGAAAGGCTTAATTTCAAACACTTTTTATGTACGTATTCACAATTGACTACCAAGCATATTTGCTGTTGTAAGTTTGGTTGTAAAGTTTAACCCTATCCCAATCTTGTTGCTTAAAAGTAGGTACCGTCCAAAGAAACTCCAATTTTTTCAGAATTTGGTAAGTTTAGGTGACGATTTACTCCATTTTTAATTGATTGAGCTCTGAATGTTTTCTATAGCTGCATGCAGCAGTCAAAGTATGACAAATTGTGTTCTACATGTTATTATTAAAAGTTTAACCCTTGGCAGATTTGAGACTTCCCATAAGGGTACTGTCAGAATAATTGTTTATTTTTGCCAACTTTTACATGCAATTTCTCAGCACTGGAGCCATATTGTCTCAAAACCTTTCCCATGAGAAGATAGGGCATTCATCCAAGAACAATTTTGCTGTTATATGTTTTATTCCAAGTTTTAACCCTCACCCAGTTGTCAGGCCTTGAATTGGTGTACCCTCAACTTGTACATGTTCATTCAAATACCAAGATTCAAGATTAGTCCATGTCTCTTTTCAGACACTCAGTCTGTGATTGATGTTCACACATTAAGAGCATAATATGATACACTAAAATCACCACACAAATATTTCAACATTAACCCCTATTGGCGACAAATGATACGAATATATCATTTTATCTTCAAGATTGACTAACTTCAAGGGCAAATTTCTCATAATTGCGAGGTTGTAACAATTATTTTTATATGCATAGATGCAACAATGCTTGCAGAAGAAAGTTACTGTTTAGTTTTTAATCTCAACTTTAACCTTCAAGCAAATGAGGGTAAGAGTACCATCCGAAAATGTCAAAATTAGCTAACTGTGGTTGCATCTTCCTGTCATTTTGGAAAGGGTTAATTCTGAACACTTTGTTTTGCTATAGGTTGAGATGCCTAATGAACAAATCCTCTCCTGTAAGTTATGCTTTGGGGTTTAACACAACATAAGCTTTGGCCATGTAAAGAATAGTACTGTCAGAAAAAAATTGATTTTCAGTGAATTTTGCAAACACCTGTACTTATTTCCTCTAATAGCAAGGTTGTTGTTGCAATTATTTTGGTATGGATAGATGCAACAGTGATTGTAGAAGAAAGTTACTGTTTACTTTTTAATCTCAAGATTTAACCCCCAAGCAAAATGAGGTCATGAATAAAAGAACCGTGAGAGAATGCCAAAATAGCCAACTTTAGATGCTTTTTGTCTTTCATTTTGGAAATGGTTAATTTCAAACACTTTGCTTTGCTATATGTAGTCTGCATTTTCACATTGGAAAGTTGGGAAAGCCCGTAATTTGTCCAACAAATTACAATTCTCTAGTTCATATTTATTTTTGAGCAGCTATTTTTGCAGGGATCACATCAGGTAATAATAATAATTGGGTCTTCTTCCTTGCTCCAAAAACCTTGGGACAAAACGTCTCAGTCCAGCATGGCTTCATGAAAGTAACGTCTTTAAAAACAGACTATAATACACTCATTTTCTAAATGCTACTTTCGATTTCCAGGACTTTTCCATCAACAACATGGGAATTCATGCTCACAATTCTCGGAACTCAGAATTGGTAAAACTCATGTGTATCTTTGATAAATTATCGTTTCCAACAAGTATTCTGCATCATAAATTTATATATCGTGACCAACTTGTTTAATTTTCAAAATAGAACAGGACAACTATTTTGATAAGTGTCAAATTGGGAGAAAATAGGATGTGACCTTGAGAGCGTGAGTTGCTGCCTTAAACCGGGAGACTCATAGTGAAACCGGGAGAGTTAGCAGGTCTGGTGGGACTGATTAGATTTTAGAAACACTAGTGTGTACACACAAAGTAAACCCTGACGATTCATCATTAATGTACAGAAAAATCAGGTTAAATAATTAATATGGCTGATAGTTCCGTGTGTACACAAAACCGCCTTCTTTTTCACATTAATAAGTTCGGAAAGCCCGTAATTTGGTCAACAAATTACAGTTTTCTAGTTTTTTTTTTCCGCTTTTTTCCAATTTTGTCTGTTGCACTGCTCAAAAACAAGCTGTACGATTGTAACCACATTTGGCATACGTATGTAATGCCATAAAATCTAGTGAAATGAGGTATCATCACATATGTGAAAACCGTCAAAATTTCACCATTTTTTTAAAGTCGCAAAATTGTTTACAGTTATGTAGCCCAAATTTCCCACACATTTAGAGCATATAATGATACACCAAAATCACCACAAAAATATTTCAAAATTAACCCCCATTGGCCAAAAATGACATGAATATAGCTTTTTTCTTCAAAATTGACCAACTTCAAGAGCAAATGTCTCTAATTTCAAGGTTGTTGTAACAATTGTATTGGTATGGATAGACACAACAATGATTGTGGAGGAAAGTTGTTGTTTACGCTTTAATCTCAAATTTAACCCTCAGGCACAACAAGGGCAAGAATAAGTGTACCGTTGGAAAATGCCAAAATTAGCCAACTTTGGTAGCTTTTTATATTATTTTGGAAAGGGTTAATTTCAAACACTTTGCATGTCCATATTCGCAATTGACTACCGAGCATATCTGCTGTTGTAAGTTTGGTTGTAAAGTTGAACCCTATGCCCATTCTGGTTGTATAAAAGTAGGTCCTGTCCAAAAAAAGTGCCATGTTTTCAAAATTTGGTAATTTCAAGGGACAATTTACTCCATTTTTAATTGATTGAGCACTGAATGTTTTCTATGGTTGCATGCAGCAGTCAAGGTATGACAACTTTTGTTTTATATGTTGTTATTAAAAGTTTAACCCTTTGCATATTTGAGACTTCCTATAAGGGTACCGTCGGAATAATTGTTATTTTTGCCAACTTTTACATGTGATTTATCAGCACGGGAGCCATATTTTCTCAAAACATTTCCCATGAGAAGATAGAACATTATTCGTAGAACAATTTTGCTGTTATATGTTTTATTCAAAGTTTTAACCCTTATTTCAAATAGCAAGATTCAAGATTCCTCCTTGTCTCTTATCAGAAACTCAAGCTGTGATTGATGACAGGTCTTTGGAAAATTAAATGAGGTTTCCTCATATTCGTGAAAACACGTATTTTCAAAATATTCTGCCAAAACCATCAAAATTTTGCCATTTTTCAAAAGTCTCAAAACTGTTTACAGTTATTTAGCTCCGATTTTCCGAACATTTAGAGCATAATATGATGCAACAAAATTACCACACAAATATTTCAAATTTAACCCCTATTAGCTAAAAAAGACATGAATGTAGCATTTTTTCTACAGCATTGACCAACTTTAAGGGTGCATGCCAGTGTGAAAGATTACAGTCAGTAGAGTTGTTATACAGGCCTGCCTGCCTGACATTAATCATACACCATTCACGCCATTCCTGTAAGAAAAATAGTCTACCAGCCTGCTTTATTTGGTCATTTCTGGCAACTGAATTGCCTGAAATTTTCAGCTCTTTCCCAACTCAGGGGTGGGGGAGGGGGGCATAGTCCTCCCAGACACCTCACCCCATATGCCCATGATTCATTTGCACTTGTTTTTTCCACGAAACGAGCTTTGTTTTGTCCGTTTTGCTTTCCATGAAAATTTTCAGTAATTTTTGAAGAGCAAATTTTGTGTTAAATGTTTTAATGTCCTGCTTTATCTCAAATATCTGTTTTGGCTGCATAAAACCTAGTAGCATCACAAAAAACTTTGCTTCAACTATATTTTTCTATTTTCAAAAGTAACTGATAGTTTTACGTAAAATACAGTTTGACTTTTTACATTAAAAAGTTGGTAAAGCCCATAATTTGTCCCAACAAATTACAATTCTCTAGTTTAGTAATTAATTTAAAAAAAAAGTGGATTATACTGAATTGAATAGGCATCTTTATATCTGTACATACACCCATCCCTCCACACAAATGTTTCTTCATGTGTTTATGATCATTCAAATGCATATGAGGGTATGTTTTACACCCCTTATACTCGGGAGTTGTGCCTTTTTTTTCATAGGAAAAGAGAAATGTTTTGTCTATTTGAATCTTGTAACTTAGCTGATAGTGGTCAAATCTTTATGTTTTCACCATGTCCATCCATCCATCCATCCATTGTCTGTCATCCGTCCATTAACTTTTGATTTCCATCCAATAACTAAAGAACCAGTTATTTGAGCAAATCCTATTTTTAAGGGTTACTTGTTGATGACCAGACAATGCTTCCTTTTGATTATTGGTCCAGCTATCCAATTCAATATGGCCCCCATGGCAGCCAGATTGAATTTGGTTTCCATGCAATAACTAATGAATGTTAACTTGAATCATTTTTATTTTTGAAATATGCATTGTTGGTGTCTAGAGGAAGCTGCCTTTCGATTTTGACCAGTCACCTGAACTCAGATTGCCACCAGTGTCCAATTCATTATGGCACCCATCTTGAATTTGGTATCAGCGCAACAACTAATGAATACTGACTCAAATGAATTTCAGTTTTAGCTCAACATTTACATAGTCAAATGTGAGGTTTTGTCATCACCCATTGTCCGTCTGTCTATCCATCAACAATTCAATATGGCTCGGGCTAGAGGCCGAATTTATGAACCGATCTTTACGAAACTTCTTAGGTACCTTTGTTATCACCTTGAAACAAGAACGAGTGTTTTGGGGTGCAGTCCAAAATTCAAGATGGCCAACAGCAGCCATTTTGTACCAAAATTAGTGCAATCAGTTGTTTGTACAGAACTTCTGTATGAAAGTTCTGTTTGAATAAATTTTTGTCTGAATGTTTAGTAACATGGAATACATCACATATAATACATTTTTTTTTTCTCATGCTGAAATTATGCAAATTAGATGAACTTTGATTTAGTCTGGGCTACTTATACACTGTAAGTATACATGTCAATACGACTCGGGATAGGGGCTGTAACTTCTTGGGTACCTTTGTTATAACTTTGGGGTGTGTCCGAAATTCAAGGTGGCTGCTGGCAGCCATTTTATACCAAAATTAGATACAATCAGTTTTTTGTACAGAACCTCTGTATGAAGGTTCTGATTTGAATAAATTTTTGAATGAATGTTTAGTAACATGAAATACATCACATATAATACAGGTTTTTCTCATGTAAAAATTATGCAAATTAGATGAACTTTGATTTATTCTCTGCTACTTATACACAGTAAGTGCACATGTGAATATGGCTTGGTCTGGAGGCTGTATTTATGAATCGATTTTCATGAAACTTCTTGGGTACCTTTGTTATCACTGGGATGAGAATGGGTGTTTTAGGGTGCGTATGAAAATCAAGGTGGCTGCCGGCAGCCCTTTTATACTGGAATTAGGTGCAATCAGTTTTTTGTACAAAACTCTAGGACTACATTTGTTATCATTATAGGATGGTAACAAGTGCTTTTGAGCTCGGCCCAAAATTCAAAATGCCGGTCGGCAGTCATATTTATGGAAATTGTGTGTATTACATTTTTTGTACAGAACCTGTAAAGATTTTTTATGTCAGTAATGTTTGCTATAAATTTATTGGGTGCCGTTGTTATCACTGTGGTATGAGAAGAAATATTTTGGGGTTCAGTCAGACCCACTCGGGGACTTAAAAAGGAGATAATTAAAAATCTTTTCCAAAAACGTCAGACAAAATAATGTTTCTTGAATTCAGCATCCCTGGGATGTGTATATTCAAATGTGTTGAAGCCAAGTTCCTGTGTTAATATTTGGCGTTGTTTGGGGAGGGTAAACATTATTAGCACATCCCGATTTTCTATTTCCAATGAGAAAAATAAAACCTCCTCACCCGTGGGAACCCTGTGAGCTAAAGATTAAAAAAATTGGATACCTACATTTTAAGAAGGACTGAACAAATATTCATTAATTAGTATGAATCAACCTTAGAAGGGTTTGAATCAAACAGGCCACATCAACCTTAGAAGGGTTTGAATCAAACAGGCCAAAACAATTGCTAACATTTGGCTTATGGTGCACCATACAAGGATCCCCATTGTAACATTAACCCCATGAAGATTTCTTTTCTAGTTTATCATCTAACTGTCATCCACCTTTACAATACTTTACCTGTGCATTTGTTACAGGCTATGGTCAGTAGTTATGTACAGACCTTTACAATACTATACATGAACATGTCTTACACAAATTGAGCTACAGTGTTATTGCTACTTTCATTTGGTTATGTATTTTTGGTGTCTGGAGGAAGCATCCTTTCAATTTTGGATGAGCCAGGCAATTCACTATGGCTACCATGGTCGCCATATTGAATTTGGTTTCCGTTCAATAAGTAATGAATGCTGACTCGAATCATTTTATTTTTAGCTCACCTACTTCTATTAAGTGGTGAGCTATTGTCATGACCTCAGGCGTCGGTGTCCGGCGTGTCCAATATTGTAAGATTTAATGTTAAGGTTAATTTCTCAAAGATCAGTGGGCTCAGGCCTTTGATATTGCATATGTAGGTTGTAGGGGACTATCAGAACAGTATTTAACCCTGATACTACGACTTTTTTCCAAATTTCACCTAAATTTTTCTGCCCAAACTTGGTGTAAGAATTTGTGTTTAGGTGTTGTAAGAATTTGCGTTAAAGTCATCTTTTGTGCAGATTGTGCTGCTTTAACTTCTCATTACTGTTGATTTTCATATTTCAATAACAACTGTAGGTATTAACCCTACTGTATGCAGAAATTTAAGAAAATTTTCTTTTTTTTTCAGTCAAAATTTTCATGTTTTTCTCGGACTTAGTAAATTTTAAGTTGTAAAACTTTGTAAACTTTGTGTTAAGGTGAGTTGTGTTTCTATGTGTCTTTCCAGGTGATTAATATTCTACACTTGGGTACTGAACTCCATTGCAGTAATATTTAACCTTCATTACATGCATATTTGAGGAATTTGAGGCTGATTTTCTGCCAAAACTTGTAAGAATTAGCATTTAGGTGTTGTAAGAATTTGCGTTAAAGTCAGCTTTTGTGCAGATTGTGGTGCCTTCACCTCTCATTACTGTTTATTTTCTCATTTCAATAACTACTTTAGGTATTAACCCAACTGTATGCAGAAATTTAACTGATTTCTTCTCTTTTTTTCAGTCACAGTGTTCACGTTTTTCTCTGACTTACTCAATTTTAAGTTCTAAAAGTTTGTGTTAAGGTGAGTTCTGTTTCTATGTGTCTTTCCAGGCAATTGATATTGTACACATGGGTTACTGAACTACATTGCGGTAACGTTGCACCCTCATTACATGCATATTTGAGGAATTTGAGAGGGATTTTTGGGACTTATTTTCACTTTCTTTAAAAAAAAAATTTTTTAACTTTTTTTTATTTATTTAATACTTTCTCATACTTGTTACTAGTAACATTAAGGCTTATTTTAGTTGTTGATGTGATGTATTTTTGTTGGCACTTATAGTCACTTTCTTGAACGAATGTTTTTCCGCAACTCCTCTTTAACCAATAAATGTACTTCAATTACAATTTCAGTGATTCTTCAGTGGGCTCAGGCCATTGATATTGCATATGTAGGTTGTAGGGGACTATCAGAACAGTATTTAACCCTGATACTATGACTTTTTTCCAAATTTCACCTAAAATTTTCTGCCAAAACTTGTAAGAATTTGCATTTAGGTGTTGTAAGAATTTGCGTTAAAGTCAGCTTTTGTGCAGATTGTGCTGCTTTAACTTCTCATTACTGTTGATTTTCATATTTCAATAACAACTGTAGGTATTAACCCTACTGTATGCAGAAATTTAATGGAAATTTTCTTTTTTTTCAATCAAAATTTTCATGTTTTTCTCGGACTTAGTAAATTTTAAGTTGTAAAACTTTGTAAACTTTGTGTTTAGGTGAGTTGTGTTTCTATGTGTCTTTCCAGGCGATTAATATTCTACACTTGGATTACTGAACTCCATTGCAGTAATATTTAACCCTCATTACATGCATATTTGAGGAATTTGAGGCTGATTTTCTGCCAAAACTTGTTGTAAGAATTAGCGTTTAGGTATTGTAAGAATGTGCGTTAAAGTCAGCTTTTGTGCAGATTGTGGTGCCTTCACCTCTCATTACTGTTTATTTTCTCATTTCAATAACTACTTTAGGTATTAACCCTACTGTATGCAGAAATTTAACTGATTTCTTCTCTTTTTTTCAGTCACAATGTTCACGTTTTTCTCTGACTTACTCAATTTTAAGTTCTTAAAGTTTGTGTTAAGGTGAGTTGTGTTTCTATGTGTCTTTCCAGGCAATTGATATTGTACACATGGGTTACTGAACTACATTGCGGTAATGTTGTGCCCTCATTACATGCATATTTGAGGAATTTGAGGGGGATTTTTGGGACTTGTATTCACTTTCTTTAGAAAAAAAATTTTTTAACTTTTTTTTTTATTTAATACTTTCTCATACTTGTTACTAGTAACATTAAGGCTTATTTTAGTTGTTGATGTGATGTATTTTTGTTGGCACTTATAGTCACTTTCTTGAATGAATGTTTTTCTGCAACTCCTCTTTTACCAATGAATGTACTTCAATTACAATTTCAGTGATTCTTCATTACATAATGCCATTTTGCACCTCCTATTTTATTTTTTTTTGATCTGATGTATTTTTATTTTGTAAAAAATAAATTTATGAAAGCCTTTCCTAATTCTTATTTATGATTTAATATCTGGCCTCACCATTCATATTCTTAATCATAAACATTTCTAAAAGAAAAAAATGCTTTTATATCCAATGATTCTATGTTGAATTGATATATAATAAATGCAGAAATATAGACTTTCCAAAGCCATCACATAAACCACATTAATCATTTGATGCCTAGTTAATGATTTATATTAACTAAATATTAGGCATGTTACATTGGAACGACATTATCAAGCGCGAATGTAGGTGAGCATTGGGAGGTAACATCCCACTTGTTGAATTATGCATTGTTGTCTAGAGGAAGCTTCCTTTCATTGTTGGACCAGTTTTGGGATGAGGTAGCCAGTTCAATATGGCTACGTTGGCTGCCATATTGAATTTGGTTTCATTCCAATGGCCGCCATATTGAATTTATTTTCTGACCAATAACTAATGAATGTTGATTTAGATCATTTTTAGTCGAGTTGTGATGAAGTCAGACTTGACTTATAGTTTGGTGAATGGCGAGCGGTTGACTGGGCAGCAGGCGGGCGGGATTACTTAAACAACGATAACTTGATACTTGTGTGACCCACATTCATGAAACTTTGTAGGTAGGTTGGCCTCGCTGAGAGGAAGAATCCTATTTATTTTGGACTCACTAGGTCAACAGAGAAGGTCACATTGACCGTGAACATACTAAATTATAAACAATTGGTTTGGTGATAACTTCACTATGGTTGAACCCACATTCATGAAACTTCATGTGTAGGTTGGCCTTTGTGAGAGGAAACAACCTATGTATTTTGGACTCGCTTGGTGAGAGGTCAAGGTCACAGTGACCCTGAACATAATAAATCAAAACAATTGATTTCTGGATGATATTTTGATAATGGCTCGACTCACGTTCATGAAACTGCATAGGTAGGTTGGCATCAGTGAGAGGAAGAACCCTATTTATTTTGGACTCGCTCTGTGAGAGGTCAAGGTCACAGTGGCCTTCAACATAGTAAATCTGTAAACATTTGGTTTCCTGAAGATAACTTGGTTTGACCCACGTTCATGAAACTTCATAGGTAGATTGGCATTGCTGAGAAGAAGAACCCTATTTATTTTAGACTCACTAGGTCAGAGGTCAAGTTTACAGTGACCCTGAACATAATCAAAACAATTGATTTCCGGATGATAATTTGATAATGGCTTGACTCGTGTTCATGAAACTGCATAGGTAGGTTGGCATTGGTGAGAGAAGGAACCCTTTTTATTTTAGACTCACTAGGTCAAAGGTCAAGGTCACAGTGACCTTGAACATAGTAAATTGTAAACAATTGTTTCCGGATGAACTTGACAATAGTTCAACCCTCATTCATGAAATTTTATATGTTGGTTGACCTTCTTGAGAGGAAGAACTCTTATTATTTTGGACTCACTAGATCAAAGTTCAAGGTCACATTGACCCCGAATATAGTAAATCAAGACAATTGGTTTCCGGATGATAATTTTATAATGGTTGGACCCACTTTCATGAAACTTCATAGGTAAGTTGGCATCATTGAGAGGAAGAACCCTATTTATTTTGTACTTGCTAGGTGAAAGGTCAAGGTCACAGTGACCATTATAGTAAATCGTAAACAATTGATTTCCGGATGATAACTTTATGGTTTAACCCACATTCATGAAACTTCATATGTAGGTTAGCCTTCTTGAGAGGAAGAACCCTATTTGTTTTGGACTCACTAGGTCAAAATTCAAGGACACAGTGACCCTGAACATAGTAAATCAAACAATTGGTTTCCGGGTGATAAGTTTATAATGTTTGACCCACTTTCATGAAACTTCAAAGGTAGTGAGAGGAAGAACCCTATTTATTTTGAACTCGCTAGGTCAAAGATCAAGGTCACAGTGGCCTTGAACATAATAAATCATAAACAATTGGTTTCCAGATGATAATTTGACAATGGTTCCACCCGCATCCATGAAACTTCATAGGTAGGTTGGCATTGGTGCATGAAAGAGCCCTATTTATTTTGGAATTACTAGGTGAAAGGTTGAGGGCACAGTGACCCTTCACATACTAAATTGTAAACAACTGGTTTCCAGACGATAAATTGATAATGACTAAACCTGCTTTGTGCTGTCACAACTGGACATTGGATCGGTGATCCTATCGGTATTTTTATTTTTAGTCGAGTTGTGACAAAGTCAAACTCGACTTATAGTTTGGTGATTGGGCTGGCGGGTTTCACAATTGGTTTCCAGATAACTCAAAAATGGTTCAACGCATATTCCTGAAACTTCATAGGTTTGGCCCTGGTGAGAGGAAGTACCCTATTTATTTTGGACTCACTACGTCAACAGTGAAGGTCACAGTGACCTTGAACATACTAAATCATAAACAGTTGGTTTCCAGATGATAACCTATGGTTGAATCCACATTCATGAAACTTCATATGTAGGTTGGCCTTCATGAGAGGAAGAACCCTATTTATTTTGGACTTGCTAGGTCAAAGGTCAAGGTCACAATGACCCTGAATCTAGTAAATCAAAACAGTTGGTTTCCGGATGATAACTTGATAATGGTTTGAACCACATTCATGAATCTTCATAGATAGGTTGGCATCAGTGAGAGGAAGAACCCTATTTATTTTGGACTCGCTAGGTGAAAGGTCAACTTCACAGTGGCCTTCAACATAGTAAATCTGTAAACAATTGGTTTCCGGATGATAACTTGATAATGGTTTGACCCACGTTCATGAAACTTCAAAAGTAGATTGGCATCGAGGAAAGGAAGAATCCTATTTATTTTTGACTCACATGGTCGAGGTCATAGCGACCATGAACATAGTAAATCAAAACAATATCTGTATGATAATTTTATAATGCTTCGATCCATTTCTTATCAACCTACTCACAATTGTTTACTACAGGCTTGCACTACAGTGGTAGTCCCTAACTTGGATAATATACTCTCTATTTTTGTCTTTCCCAAGCAATTTGGGAAAGAAAAGTGGTGCTCTCTCCCAAGTACAACTCCTCGACTTCTGTTGCCAGTGCGCATATACGTCGCTAAAGACTCATTTCTTTTTGTCGTCTGCCATGTGACGAGATGTTCTGCACGCTTATCAGTGTTCATCCAACTCGTTGATTGATGTTTCCTGCTTCATAGTGGATCCAAGTATCCTTTGTATTCTCAGGAACAGTTTATTTATTATATTCTCTTACAAATTATTATCCATAATGTATTTTATATGTTCTTTCTCGAGTCGCACGCGAATTTCGTGTGCCATGCAGTTCGGACTTAAATTATTTTTCACAATTATTCTCAATGTTTAAATTACTGATTTTTAGCTCAACTTTGGCAAAGCCAAAGTTGAGCTTATGCCATGGCCAGTCGTCCGTCGTCCGTCTGTCCGGCAACAATTAAATACGGCTCGAGCTAGAGTCCGTGTTTATGAACCGATCTTTACGAAACTTCTTGGGTACCTTTGTTATGACCATGGGACAAGAACAAGTGTTTTTGGGTTCGGTCCGAAATTCAAGATGGCAGCCAGCCACCATTTTGTACCGACGATGCAGAAATCTGTTTTTTGCACAGAACTTCCATATGAAAGCGCTGATTTGAATAATTTTTTGTATGAATGTTTAGTACCATGGAATACATCACATATAATACGGGTTTTTTTCTCGTACGTAAATTATGCAAATTAGACTAACTTTGATGTATTTAGTATTACTTTCAGCACTGTCAGTGCAAATGCCAATACGGCTTGGGCTAGAGGCCGCATTTATGAACCGATCTTTACGAAACTTCTTGGGTACCTTTGGTATCACCGTGGGGCGAGAACGAGTGTTTTTGGGTGCGGTCCAAAATTCAAGATGGCCACTGGCAGCCATTTTGTTCAAAATTAGAGGCAATCAGATTTTTGCGCAGAACTTCCACATGAAAGCTCTGATTTGAATAATTTTATGTGTGAATGTTTAGTACCATGGGATACATCACATATAATACAGGTTTTTTTCTCGTGCAGAAATTATGCAAATTAGATGAACTTTGATTTTTTCAGTGCTATTTACACACAGTAAGTACACATGTCAATACGGCTCGGGCTAGAGGCTGTATTTATCAACCGATCTTCACGAAACATCTTGGGTACCTCTGCTGTCACCTTGGGACGAGAACGAGTGTTTCTGAGTGCAGTCCGAAATTCAAGATGGCTGCCAGTGGCCATTTTGTACCGAAATTAGGTCTAATCAGTTTTTTGTACACAACTTCTATACGGCTCAGGCTAGAGGCCGTATTTATGAACCAATCTTTACGAAATGTCTTGGTCCGAAATTCAACATGGCCACAAGCAGCCATTTTGTACCAAAATTAGTGCAATCAGTCTTTTGTACAGAACATCTGTATGAAAGTTCTGATTTGAATAATTTTTTGTATGAATGTTTAGTAAAATGGAATACATCACATACAGTACGGGTTTTTTTCTCGTGCAGAAATTATGCAAATTAGATGAATTTTGATTTATTTAGTGCTACTTATACACTGTAAGTGCACATGTCAATACGGCTCGGGTTTGAGGCTGTATTTATCAACCGATCTTCACGAAACTTCTTGGGTACCTTTGTTATCACCTTGGGATGAGAACGAGTGTTTCTGAGTGCGGTCCAAAATTCAAGATGGCTGCTAGTGGCCATTTTGTACCAAAATTAGGTCCAATCAGTTTTTTGTCACAACTTCTATACAGCTCGTATTTATGAACTGATCTTCACAAAACTTCTCGGGTACCTTTGTTTTCACCTTGGGACAGGAATGAGTGTGTTTTGGGGTGCCATTGTTATCACTGGGCTATGAGAACAAATATTTTGGTGTTCAGTCAGACCCACTCTGGGACTCAAAGATTTCTTTTCTAGTTTAGCATCTGACTGTCACCAACCTTTACAATACTTTACCTATACATTTGTTACAGGCTACGGTCAGTATTTATGTACAAGCCGTTAGAATACTTTATATGTACCTTTGTTATCAGGTCATTACCTAGATGTTTGTCATTGCTGTGTCACATACTATACATGTACATGTCTTGACAAGTTGAGCTACAGTGTCATTGACACTTTCATTCTAATTGTGTTAGAATTGGGTGTCAGCGGGGTACTGCTTCTGCAGTTTTTCTTCTCTCCTTTGAGAGTGGTCATCCTGTTGTGTCGTTCCCGGTCGACCGTCTGGGGTCTAAATTTCTGTCACCTTTCTCTCTTCTTTGGGGGTGTTCTTCTGTTCTCATCTGATTTCACCTTCTTTGCTCCTCTCACCTCTATCATGCCCAGGACTATTCCTTTTGGGCAATGTCTGCTTCCAAAGCATGTAGACGATTCACATGCTTCTTGCTCCTCATGTAATGGGTGTTCGGCCGAGCGGCCATGTGGTCTCTGTGGATCTTGGTCATCCACTTTCTGGGCATCAGTGAACCGTGTCATACGTTCTCGTGGCCGTACCTCCCGCTCCCACGGGAAAGGAGAACGTGGTTGTTTGGGGGCTTCCGAGCCGACCATGCCTGATGAGAGTTATTCCTCCTCCGTGGGGGATGTGCAGTCTTTTCCTGTAGTGGATACTGCGGGAGCTGTTGAGTGTTCTGGTGAAGAGGTGCCTGGTTCTGGGACTACGGTCACCCCCCAGTCGACATCTGAGGCTGTCACTAGGGTTGTGACTCCTCCTTCGGAGCCGAGCAGGGGTGCTCTCTCCACAATTCCACCAACCTCAACGACTCCCGACGTATCTACTACTACTGCTGGTCCGTCTGCTTCGTCGTCAGTTTCAGCCGGCCTCGGCTTTTCCCTGCAGGGGACTGCAGGGATGTCTGGTAGTGTAAACGTGGGATATCGGCCTCAACCTTCCCTGACTTCAACTCGGCGAAGTTGGAAGGGGCTGCCGGCTGAGACCACAGTGGTGTCATTGGATTCGGATGTTCTTAGTGGGGACACTATGAACTCCGTGGCGTTTCCGTCCACTCATTCTGGCCACACGACCAGTTTTGGGGGACCAATGCCTTTTGTGCAGCCTGGACCTTCTGCCCCGCAGAGGTCCGCGGTGACTCTCATGAGTTCTCGCTATATTGATCCTCGGGGTACCTCGTACCCATATACACATCTGCCTTCAGACGTTTCGGCTGCCGCCCGTCGTCCCGCGTCGGGTGTTTTTGAGGATCGTGACCCTTCATTGGTTAAGAGGGTCAGAGGTGAAGCCACTTTGCTGGTTCGCTCCCCTGTCGAACCGGCCAGTTTGGGCAGTGAGCTTAAGGAGGCCTCTCCTTACTCACTCAGGTTCTGTCAAAGAGCCTTCCTGTTACTTCCAGCGAGGCAGCGAGTGGTTTCCAGGCACCTCCTATGGCGCTGCCTCCCGGGATTGGAAACAGGCCGGTTTCTGATCCCCCTGGTGTTCCAACACCATGGGAGGCGTCGGCTGGTTTGCCCACGATGGGCTATGTGTCTTCCGACTCTGGGGAGGAGTCCGACATGCTTGATGTCGAGGGCCAGCAGTCTTTGGACTTGGGGGCAGCTCTTGACTTTGTGTTTGGGTTTCTGCCTGATCTCAAACCAGCTAACCAGCCGACAGTGTCAGCCAGGCTGCGATCATCAGTCGCGCGCCTACAGCCTATGGAGCAACCTGCTTCTGGGCACCTTCGACCATGCCAGTCGGTACAGGTGGTTGAAGCATTTTCAGCACTGGACTCCAAGCTGAGTTCCAAGGCAATGAAGGCTCCGTTCTTCACCAGGGTTGACACCTTTTTGCCTCCTGTGCGTTATCGTTCCTACGATTCCGCCAATCCGTCAGTCTGCCAGTCTTCGACGGTTCTGGATCAGCACTCCTCTTCCTTCGGGCTTTCCAAGCCCAAGTCTGCCGTCATTCCAATGACGACTCTGGAGTCCACATTGGGCTTATCAAGAGAGATGCTTGGCATGCTTTCTCTCTCAGATCACGTCGTCTCAGATTTAGCTGCTTATCTGCCTCCAGATAAGTTTGAGGTACAGGCTCCTTTGCGTGTGCTGTCCAAGGCGCTCATGCATCTTACTCACATGCATGCCTGTAACACGGCTAATCTGGAATTAGTTCAAAGGGATGCTGTGTTGGACACAGGACGATCTCTTCCCGAGGAGCAGCGCGCTGCTCTTCAATCTGCTTCTTTGGCATGTCCGCAACTTTTCCATGGTTCCGTGTCGACGGTCCGAGATGACGTCCTATGTCATTCCAAAGATCAGCTGCTGTTTTGTCAGCTTGATCAGCCTTCTAGGGGAGGCGGGGCCATTCCAAGCCTAACAAGTACCCTTCTGCTTCCTCTGCGAAGCAAAAGGCTGGTCCTTCTGCCACCGCTTCTACTTCTTACTTAAGGGGTAAGGGTAAGGGTCAGCAGAATAGAGGGAAGTCTCAGGATTCTTCATTTAGTAGAGGAGGTGGTTTCTCCTCTCGCAGGCCTCGTCGGGGCTCGAAATGAAGGTCCTCACCTCGACTCGTCCCAGGTTGGAGGAAGGAGAGCAGAGTTCGCAGACCAGTGGGCCACCATCACATCCGATCCGTGGGTGTTAGACGTTGTTCGGTCCGGGCTGCGAATATCCTTCTGAATGCACCCCACTCTGTCCAGGGTGCCTCTTCCAACCACAGTTCCTTCAGACGTTTTACGTCGGGAACTTTTGTCCATGGAGATAGGCAATCTCCTGGCAAAGGGGGCGATCGATCTTGTCAAGAACATTCAGTCAGTGGGTTTCTATTCCTGCCTGTTCTTGGTGCCGAAGAAGGACGGCTGACTTTGACCGGTTATCGATCTGAGTATCCTGAACCAGTCTATCATTGCTCCCAAGTTCAGCATGGAGACTTTCAGGTCGGTCTGCCGTTCAATTCACCAGGGAGATTTCGCTGCCAGCATCGACCTGCGAGATGCTTACTTTCACGTTCCGATGCATCGGGCGTCACGGAAGTATCTCAGGTTCGCTTTTCTGGGGCGAGTTTACCAGTTCAAGGCCATGCCTTTCAGCCTCAACCTGGCTCCTTGGGCCTTCACCAGACTGATGTCGCATGTGATAACTTTCCATCGCACACAGTCCAGGGTGACTACTTCGGCATATCTGGACGATATCGTCCAGAGGCATTCCAATGCTGCCTTACTGGAGTCGGATGTCGCCACTCTGTTGAGCTTGTTCACGTCGCTAGGATTCAGAGTCAACGAGGAGAAGTCGGACCTGGTCCCTTCTCAGTCGTTCTGTCATCTGGGGATGGCTTTCCAAACCCAATTCAATTTGGTAACGGTTCCCCAGGCCAAGGCTGTGATTCTCTCAGGTTTTGCTCTGACTCTGTCCCAGTCCACATCCGCGACAGCTCAGAGTTTTCTCCGGCTGATCGGTCTCTGCGGTTCAGTGACGGATCTCATTCCTCTGGGTCAGCTGCGTGTCAGACCTTTCCAACACTTTCTGCTCAGTCGTTGGAGACCGAATGTAGATTCTTTGGATCTGGTGCTTCCGTTTCCGGAATCTCTTTATCCTCACCTTCTCCCCTGGACAGATGTTCAGTGGATTATGCAGGGTGTTCCATTGGACTTACCCACGTCCGATCGCATTCTGACGGCAGATGCCAGCGATCTCAGATGGGGTGCGACGTTGGATCCTCTAGGTCTTTCCCTCCACGGGATGTGGGACCAGGATCAGGCAGCTCTACACATCAACCAGAAGGAGCTTCTTGCTCTTCTTCTGAGTTTTAGGCAGTGGATCCCTCACCTGTCGAATCGCCAGGTCCTTCTGCTGTCTGACAATTTGACAGTGGTTGCTTACATTCGGAACCAGGGCGGCACGCACTTGGTTCCAATGTACGAATTGGCTCGGTATCTTCTACTGCTCGCTCAGGATGTCCATGCCGGGGTGGTTGTTCGTCACATTCCCGGTCGTCTGAACGTCCTAGCCAACTCCCTGTCCCGACGGGGCAGGGTTATTTCCACCGAGTGGATGCTCCACAGGGCAGTGTTCCTGTCGCTTTGCGATCTCTGGGGACGTCCCCACATCGATCTCTTTGCGACTCGTTGGAACCATCAGGTGGACACTTTCGTGTCCCCGTGTCCAGATCCTCTAGCTTTTGCCGTGGACGCTCTGTCACTCGATTGGAATGGTCTAGTCGGCTATGCCTTCCCACCGGTTCCGATTCTGCCTCAGGTTCTAGCCAAAATTCGAACCTGCAGTTGTCGAATCATTCTGATCGCTCCCCTGTTGCCTCAGGCAACACGTGTTCCAGCACGTCTCCCGCTACATCGCGACCTTCTTTGTCAAGGTCACCTGAGGAGGTTTCACGTCGACCCGACTTCATTGTGCCTTCACGCATATCTTTTGTCAGGTCCTGTCTCCTCTGTAGAGGTTTTTCGAGATGGCAGTGGAGTGCATGTCTTCTTCAAGGAGGCACTCCACTGGTTTAGCTTATGCAGCTAAATGGAAGGTCTTCTGTCGATGGTGTGCTGATCACTCTGTTGATTATGCCAATCCTTCGATTTCACAGATTGCGGAGTTTCTGGTATATCTGTTTGATTCTCGGGGTCTCCAGCCTGTTACCATCAAGGGTTACAGGTCCATGCTTTCAGAGACTTTTTCTTATGTGGGGAAGCGTCGTATCGGCACTAATCCTGACCTCTCCAAAATTGTTCGGCACTTTTTAGCTCACCTGAGCGAAGCTCAAGGGGAGCTTTACTAATCACTTTCTGTCCGGCGTCCGTCGTCCGTCATCTGGTGTCCGTCGTCCGTCCGTCCGGCGTTAACTTTACATTATCGACTTCTCCTCCTAAACCACTATCCCAATTTTATTCAAATGTTGGCTAAATGTTTATTACCTAATGCCAATTCAGATTTGTTCAAATGAAGTTGCCCCTCCTCCTGGGTGGTGCCACGCCCCCAAGGGGCACCAAAATCTTTGTAAATCTTCTTCTCATGAACCAGCAGTAGCAGAGACTTGATATTTGGTGTGCAGCTTCCTTTTGAGGTGTAGACTCAGATTTGTTCAAGAGAAGGTTGTGGGGCTATACTTGGCGTCGTTATGGGAGGGGCAAAATTTTTTGCCCTGCCCAAAATTTCTATTTTCCAAACCGAGAGGCTGATTTGAACCAAATTTTATGTGAGGGCTTATTGGGTCATGAGTACTTGATTTATGCAAAAAAAAATTTTCCCGCAGCCCCGTGGGAACCGCAGGAGCTAAAAATAGAAAAAATTTAAAACGCCCATATCTCCAAAACTGCACGGCACTGAGAATTTTTATTTGGTGTGCAGCTTCCTTAGGACCAACAGAAAGGATTGGTAAAAAATAATTGCCATCGGTTTTATCATAGGGTACAGTTCCGGGACTTTGAAAAAGTGCTGAGTCAGCACTTTTTAACACTGTAGGCAATGGGAAAAACATTAAAAAATCTTCTTCTCCAGATCCAGCAGGCAGAATCTTTTGATATTTGGTATGCAACATTGCGGGGTGGATCTGATTCAAGTTTGTTCAAATCGGCTCCCTGGATTCATATTTGGGCTTAATATAGAAGCCCGAATTCGCACTTAGTGCATTTCGGGCAAATTTATTAAAAAATCTTCTTCTCCAGATCCAGCAGGCAGAATCTTTTGATATTTGGTATGCAACATTGTGGGGTGGATCTGATTCAAGTTTGTTCAAATTGGCTTCCTAGTTTCATATTTGGGCTCACTATAGAAGCTCGAATTCGAACTTAGTGCATTTCAGGCAAATTTTTAAAAAAATCTTCTTCTCCAGATCCAGCTTCAGAATCTTTTCATATTTGGTAAGCAACATTGTGGGGTGGATCTGATTCAAGTTTGTTCAAATCGGCCCCCTGGGTTTATATTTGGGCTCCGTATAGGAGCCCAAATTTTAACTTAGTGCATTTCAGGCATATTTCTTAAAAAATTTTCTTCTCCAGATCCAGCAGGCAGAATCTTTTGATATTTGGTATGCAACATTGTGGGGATGGATCTGATTGTGATTCATGAACGTATTTATTTGTAAAGTTGATAGAATCTTAGACAAAATTTGCAGAAAAGATCTACTATAGAAGGGGTGATATCCAGGGTGAACCGTTTACCCAAATCTAGCAGTACTAATGCATTATTCACACAAATCTCCGTTCAAATTTTATGACCTCTCATTGGAACACACGCATTCAGCTCATTCCAACAAAGGTCATATGCCATGTTTTCGAGACAAAAGAATAAAAATTT
The DNA here is from genome assembly GCA_031216915.1 of Pictodentalium vernedei. Lineage (NCBI taxonomy): Eukaryota > Metazoa > Mollusca > Scaphopoda > Dentaliida > Dentaliidae > Pictodentalium > Pictodentalium vernedei. Next base: position 478,742,431 of record CM062296.1, read on the forward strand.
TAGTTATTTATGAAATTTTTAGGCAACTGTTGTCTGTTATTCACATTGCTTCATGAAATTTCAGTACTTTTAGAAGTTACCTCAGTAATCAAGGGTTAATTCCCCTTAATTAAATGTCGCCTCTAAAAAACAACCACTTTGCATATCTTTCCTTTTTACCAGCATAACTGCCAAAACTTGTCAGCATTCTTCGCAAAAATCGCTATTCAAATTTTAATTTTTGTCTCTTAAACATACATGTACTTATCGCTTGTAAATACCCCATTGGAATGAGCTTTTTGAGCTCATTCCAATGAGAGGTCGCACACCATGCTTTTTGAGTCAAAAAAGCAATTTTTTTAGTTATTCCAGAATTTCGTACGTAAAACACAGCTTTATGACTTCACATTAAAATGAGCTCTCTAAGCTTGTTCCAATCAACATTCACGCACTATGTCTTTCACACAAAAAATAAAATTTTCCATTTATTTAGGAATTTTGTTTGCAAGAACACTCTTACCCCCCCCCCCCCCCCTCCCCCCCACACACACACACAAACTCACACACACACACACAAACACAGACACACACATCTAAAAGTTCGTCAGCAAAAAAACAATTACTTCAATTTTTAAATGCATTATAGGAACAACTTGCCTAATCAAATTTAAATACTTTTGCATCATTCTGTATCTAGAACAAACCATTTACCATATCTTTACGCAAAATTCTCCAGCATCATTCACAAAAAACACCATAATTTATATATTCACATTTCTGTCTCAAAAATATACCTGATCTTCCCATACCCCTATTGGAATAAGCTGTTTGAGCTTGTTCCAATGATGATAAAAAAAACTAATATTTTGGAAAATTTGTGAAAATTTTTGTTTTCTTGCATGCAAATATATACATGTAGCACATGGAAGATATCCACAGTTGGGGAGAGATGTCCAAGGCTATCTCTTCACATTCCTTGTTTGTGCTTCATGCTAAACCAGTTTGTCTGCAGAGATAAATTTGCTTTATTAAAAATCATTGGAGATTGGCCACACACCAATGATTTTAAATAAAACTAATTTTAGGTAACAAATGTTGAACTTCAAACAAAATCTATCACTCAACCAGTTAATGTTGATGAGGCATGACATGGTGAAGGTGACCTAAAATACTTCTTAGAGTCACTTTGTCAGGTGAGCGATTAAAGCCACGTGGGGCCTCTTGTCTTTGAAAAGGCCTCGGATTTTGCAGCTTGCCCCATGATGGAATCTTTCATGGGTGCTGCTTTGCTTGGGGGAGGGGGGGGGAGGGGGGCGCATTTCGAACCTTTATCCCAGGTGGATATGCTTTTTCTCACATATAAGACGGCGTTTCTGACAGCGTTTGCTTGTGCCAGACGGGTTAGTGAGGTTCACGCCTTCTCGCTTGACCCGGCCTTTTTTAGGAGCTCTCCCAACAGTGTTACTTTTACCACTGATTGCTCTTTTCTGGCCAAGAATCAGTTACCAGATACTACTCCTCCTCCTATCTGTATCAGGGCTCTTCCTTCTGTTGAGGGTAATCGCCCTTTGCTCTGTCCGGTCCGTGCTATTCACATTTATCTCAATCGGACACGATTCATACGGAAAAGCAGGAAATGTTTTTTTCTGTCTCTTATTCCTAGTCGACAGAAGATCTCTCCTCAATCCATTTCTCGATGGATTTGTCTTGCTATTCATACGGCTTACGGTTGTTTAGCAGCTGGCGATTGTATTATCAATCGTATTTCTGCCCACGAGGTGCGTGCATTGTCTACCTCTTGGGCTGATTCTAACTCCGTCAAGTTGTCGGATGTTATGCAGGCATCCTACTGGAGAAATGCCTCTACTTTCTCCACCTTCTATCTGCACCAGTTGCAGGAGCAGGCAGAGGACCTTTTTGCCTTGTGTCCTCTTTCTTCTGCTCAGGCTGTTGTCTGCCCTAGCCATTAGGCTTCTTGAAGGTCAGTTTCAGCGTTGTGCTGTTACTGCCCTTTTCTGTCTGTGTGTCACACAGGCCCATTTGTCTCCTTTCATTGTCTTTTACCAATGATTGCGACGTTATGGTTGATAAGCCTCGGGACTTCTTCCTTCTGCTTCACGGTTCCAGTGCACTGGGGTTATGTGTGGGTTGGTTAAGAGATTCCCTCCAGCCTATTGTCTATTCAGTCTGTAGTAAACAATTGTGAGTAGGTTGAAAAGAAATCTAAATTTTATAGTAAATTTCCTTTCTTATTATACCTACCACAATTGTTTACATGGAGGCCCTCCCGTCTTCTTTTACGGGTAAGAATCCTTCCTCCCCACTGATCACATAACTCTAACGTTGGTGGATTCAAAAAGAATGAGTCTTTAGCGACGTATATGCGCACTGGCAACAGAAGTCGTGGAGTTGTACTTGGGAGAGAGCGTCCCGTACTGGGTCTGCGCCGGTTGCTCTCGACCCAGTTTTGGCTTATTTTTTCTTGGTGCTTTTGCACCACTTTTCTTTCCCAAATTGCTTGGGGAAGACAAAAATAGAGAGTATATTATCCGAGTTAGGGACTTTCACTGTAGTGCAAGCCTGAAGTAAACAATTGTGGTAGGTATAATAAGAAAGGAAATTTACTATAAAATTTAGATTTTCATGAAACTTCATAGGTAAGTTGGCATCAGTGAGAGAAAGAACCCTATTTATTTTGTACTCGCTAGGTGAAAGGTCAAGGTCACTGTCACCTTCAACATAGTAAATCGCAAACAATTGGTCTCTGGATGATAACTTGACTATGGTTGAACCCACATTCATGAAACTTTATAGGTAGGTTGGACTAGGTGAGTGGAAGATCCCTATTTATTTTGGGCTCATTAGGTCAAAGGTCAAGGTCACAGTGACCTTGAACATAATAAATCAAAACAATTGCTTTCTGAATTATAACTTGATAATGGTTCGACCCACGTTCATGGAACTTCACAGGTAGGTTGGCATCAGTGAAAGGAAGAACCCTATATATTTTGGACTCGATAGATCAAAGGTCAAGCTCACAGTGACCTTGAACATAATAAATCGTAAACAATTGGTTTCCAAATGATAATTTGAAAATGGTTCCACCCACATTCATGAAACTTCATAGGTAGGTTGGCATTGGTGCAAGAAAGAACCCTATATACTTTGGAATGACCGGGTGAAAGGTCAAGGTCACAGTGATCCTTCACATAGTAAATTGTAAACAACTGGTTTCCAGATGATAAATTGATGATGATTAAACCCACTTTTATGCTGTCACAACTCGACATTTAATTGGTGATCCAATTGGCATTTTTTAATTATGCAATGTTGCTGTCTAGAGGAAGCTTCCTTTCAATGTTGAACCAAGATGGCCGCTAGATGCCAATCATTATGGCTTCCATGGTGGCCATCTTAAATTTGGTTTCCCACCGACAACTAATAAATACTGACTCCATTCAGTTTCATTTTTAGCTCACCTGACCTAAAAGGCCATGTGAGCTTATCTTATCACTTGGCGTCTGTCGTTGTCTGTCGTCTGTAAACTTTTCACATTTTTATCTTCTCTGTAACCGCTGATCCGGTGAGAACCAAACTTGGCAGGTATGGTCTATGGGAGGTCTTCTACAAACGATTCTCATTTTATTCCTGTCGGATGAAAAACATGGCTTCCAGAGGCATTCTTTGATTCTGATTGGTAGATTTTCAAAAATCTTCTCCTCTGAAACAGCTAGACAAAATGTTTTGATACTTCACATAAATGATGACTGGGACCCCCTCTACAAATGATCCTCATTTAATGTTGATCGGGTTGTAAACATGGGCACAATTGCAGCTTATAGTTACTATAAAAACCCTATGGGAAATCACATTTTCATCTTCTTCTCTGAAACTAATGAGCCAACGTGAACCAAACTTTGCAGGAATGGTCTATGGAAGGATGGAAATATGTGGCCACCAGAGGTTATATTCTAATGCTTAACCCAATGCCTCTCCTGACTGCATGAAGGTCGGTACTGTCAGCAAAATACTTGTTTTTTGAGAATCTGGGAAGGTTTGGTATTTGGAAAAGCAGGAAAGTTTTTGTTTACATTCTCTTGCAATCATGTCAGCTCAGATGACAGTAATTATTGTAAATCTTTTAAGATTTGACAAAATTGGAGTAAAATGTGTTTGACTGAAACCCTTTACCTATCCAAAGCTATTTTGAAAGAGAATACTGTTTGAGAAAATTGTAATTTTCAAAATATTTAACCTTCTTTTACTGATTTTTTTTTGTTGAAACAGAATTCATAAATGTGCGCATTTTCAAGAAAATCTTCTTTGAAATTACAAGGCCAAATGGTTTGAAAACTTAGTGTGACTGATGGCTGTAAACCCCCTACCAATGATCCTCATTTTAATCTTCATCGGATTGCAATTATGGCTGCAATTGTGGTTTATAGTTACTATAGAAACCCTACAGGAAATCACATTTTCATCATCTTCACTGAAAGTACTGAGCCAGTGTGAACCAGACTTGGCAGGCATTGTCTATGAGAGGTTCTCTACAACTGTTACTCATATTATTCCTGTTGGGTGAAAAATTGTGGCCGCCAGAAGCATTCTTTGATTCTGATTGGTCAATTTTGAAAACTCTTCTCTGAAACCACAGGGCGAAATGTTTTGAAACTTTGCATGGTTGATAACTGGGACACCCTCCACCAACGTTCCTCATTTTAATGTTGATTGTATTGCAAACATGGCCACAATTGCGGCTTATAGTTACTATAGAAAAAACCTATGGGAAATCACATTTTCATCTTCTCTCTGGAACTATCAAGCTGACATGAACCAAAACTTGGCAAGAATGGTCTATAGGAGGCCCTCTACAAACGATCCTCTTTTTGTTCCCTCCCGTTGATTGGAAAATATAGCCACCAGAGACATTCTATGATTCTGTTTGATGGATTCAAATGTTTTGAAACTTCACGTGATTGAAGACTGGACACCTTCTACCAATGATCCTCATGTAATGTTGATGTAATGTTGCAAACATGGCCATAATTGCAGCTTATAGTTACCATGGAAAGCCTATGGGTAATCACATTTTTATATGTAGTTCCAGGTGACCGATTATATGCTCTGTAGAGCCTCTAGTTAGCTTAACTTGAGAAAGTCAAGATAAGCTATTGCCATCACGCGTGCGAGAGTCTGTTAGTTTATGAGTCTGTGAGTCTGTTCACATTTTCCTTTAGCACAGGCTACACCCCGTAGTTCATGTCCGAGCATCACAAAATTTCATATGCAGGTTTGCAGTAGATGAGATTGTCCCCTTTTGGTCGCGATCGGTCAACCCTGATGGCTGCCCGAGACCAAAACCCGAAAACCTTTAGCACAGTCTACAGGTTGTAATTATGAAGGGATTTTATTGTAACTTGGTAGGGTGCCTCTGTATAATATTTAGATGAGAACGTCCCCTTTTGGTCATGATCTGTTAACCGTGACGGCTGCTCAAGCCCGAAACCCAAAAACTTTTAGCACAGTCTGCAGGTCATATTTAATATGGAGGGATTTGATTGTGACTTGGTAGGATGACTCCGCATGATGTCTAGATGAGAATTTCCCCATTTGGTCACAATCTGTCAACCGTGATGACTGCCCGAGTCCAAAACCTGAAAACCTTTAGCGCAGTCTACAGGTTGTATTTATGGAGGAATTTCATTGTAACTACGTAGGTTGACTTCATATAATGTCTAGATGAGAACATCCCCTTTGGGTCGCAATTGGTCAACTGTGATGGCTACAGGAGCCCAAAGCCCAAAAACCTTTAGCACAGTCTACAGGTCATACTTATGAAGGGATTTCATTGTAACTTTGTAGGATGACTCCAGATATTGCCCAGATGAGAACGTCCCCTTTTGATCGTGATCATTCAACCATGACAGCTGCCTGAGCCCAAAACCAAAAAAAAAACTTTAGCACAGACTGCAGGTTGTAATTAAGAAGGGATTTCATTGTAACTTGGTAGGATGACTCCCTATAATGTCTAGATGAGGACATCCCCTTTTGGTTGTTATTTGTCGACCATGATGGCTACACAGGTCCAAAGCCCCGAAAAAACTTGAGCACAGTCTACAGGCCGTATTTATGAAGGGATAGTCATTGTAACTTGATAGGATGACTCATTTTGGAATAATTCCACTGTAACTTAGTAACTTCCATTGACATATATTAACTGTGAGGGCCACATACATTAACTGTGAGGACCACATTAACCCACCCCTCAATTCTTTAGTACAGTCTACGCCTCATATTATTTTTATTGAAAACATAGCATACTGGGAACAGAAATTAACATATTCCCAATTATCACAATTCTTGTCTTATTTCATAATCCTTTCATAAACATTGAACATTATCCTTTTCATCAAACACAACACACAGACAGGTTAAGCTACAATGCCATTGACAATTTCATTTATTTAGTTATGCATTATTGGTGTCTGGAGGAAGCTTCCTTTCTTGAATTTGATTTCCTTCAAATAACTTCTAGAGGAAGTTTCCTTTCAATGTTCGACCAGTCAGCTGAACCTAGATGGCCGCCAGTGGTCAATTCATTATGGCTTCCATGGTAGCGATCTTGAATTTGGTTTCCATCCAACAACTAATGACTACTACACGAATCAGTTTTATTTTTTGGTTATGCATTATTGGTGTCCAGAGAAAGCTTCCTTTCAATTTTAGATCAGATTACCATTCAGTTTGGCCACCATGGTGGCCATCTTGAATTTGGTTTCCCTCCAATAACTTATAAATGCTGATTCAAATCAATCTTATTTTTTTGCGATGCATTGTTGGTGTCTAGAGAAAGCTTCCTTTTGATTTTGGTTATGCTCCAGAGACTAACTACCCTTTTCGTGGGCATATGCCATTCTTCGCTCTTGTTTATCCATAGGGAGTTGATATTAGTCAGATCTTGATAAAATCTTGTCTAGAATGACATGCCTTTTCAGACACATAATGTGTTACTCTGATCGTATGTCCAATTGTGAGTTACTCCCCATTTTTCATGGAGAAATATTCTCAGTCCTAATACAGCCCCCTCCTTCAAGGTGGCACTGGTGAGTGTTTTCCAGTAATTCTCGTGCAGTATTGCGTGTTATGAAATTATATATTTGCAGCAAGCAACAATTTTGAGATCCTTGTCTTTTATACCATAACAGGTATATCATTACCTTAAGAAGTCAACCATCTTAATCTCTAATTAAATAAAGATGCTGCAGCTTTCAGTTATGGCAGTCTGCCCATCTGTCTGTCTGTAGATGGAGCTTGATTCCACTCTCTGACGCCCATCCCCCCCCCCCCCCCCTTATTTTTAAATATTTCCACTGCACTCACCCCCTGGGCTTTGAGACGGGTCAGTACAGTATTTCCCAAACCTCACAGAACAGAGAACTGTTATTTTGGCATGAAACATCCATAGGACCAGTAGAGTGAAATGATAAAAAAAAATGCCAATATCGGTTGTGTCAGGATGTTCTGGTGTCGAGGGGGCAGGCGGGTTTCATAAGTCAGCATATTGAAAAAAATGCAAAAATTGAAAAAATTTTCTTATGCAAAACCACTGATCAGAATCTTTTGATATTTGCTATGCAGCATCCATAGGAGGTCAGATACAAGTAAGTGTGTTCAAGTTACGGTATCGCTGCAGTAAATATTTGAATTAGAGTTACCTGCCTTGAACTGTTGTCGGAAATGATGCAATCTCTAAAAATATGCAGCCTTGGGAAAATATATTGTTTCAAGATACATTTGAAACATTCTATTGACATCTTGCAATATTGTTGAATATTCCAGATAAATATAGAAGCTGATTTGATGATTGATGTTTGGACCTAAAAAATACAATTGACTTTTGGTATGGTTTTGTTGGGAATTCCCTGAAAAATATGTGCATGTGACTGGTACTTCCCTTTCTGCCAGTTGTTCTCTCTTATTTGTTGCATGACTCCCCGTTTTCAGGTCAGAAAAAGTTGTCTGAAGAGCTATACTTGACAAAGATATTTGAATGCCAAAATTAAAATGATGCGATCATAATTTTATTTTGCTTGAATGTTAAACTTAGGGCAGTATGGAGAATAAGCTTTAAAAATCCTCTTCAGAACCACAAGTAAGAATCTTTTGATATTTGGTATACATCATTGTTACGAAGGCCAGATTCAAGTATGATCAAATCAAGTCCCTCAGTTAATATTGGGGCCCAAATTTCAACTTAGTGCAGTATGAGGAATAATCTTCAAGATCTTCAGATCCACCAGTCAGAATCCTTTCATATTTGGTAAACAACATCTGGGGGGGGGGGGGGGGGGGGGGATTCAATTTTATTCAAATCGAGTCCCTAGTTTAATATTTGGGTTCTCAATTGGAGCCCAAATTTTAACTTAGTGCATTATGAGGAATATTCTTTAAAAATCTTCTTCATCAGATCTACCAGAGAAAATATTTTGATATTTGGTATGCAACATCTCCAGGGAGGTCAGATTCATGTTTGTTCAAATCAGGTCCCTGGGTTAATATTTGGGCTCTCCAAATCCTCCAGTCAGAATTCATTACTATTTGGTACATAACATCTCTGGGAGATCAGATTCAAGTTTGTTCAGTTTGAGTCCCTGACTTAATATTTGTGCTCTCTTTTGGGGAAGGAGGGGGCAGGGGGTCAGGGCAGGGGTAGGTTAGGTTACAATTTGTTCAGATCCATTCCTTGGTGTATTTTTACACAGTATAGCAATTACCCAGACATAGCTGTTGCTAACTCTAAAATATCTAGGGCCAAACACAAATTTTGCCCCCCCAATCCCCAAAATTTGCATGCAAAACTGAAAATTAGAAGTCCTAACTGGTCCTCCATACATTTACCCTCTGTGCTTGCGCAGACGTCCGGAAGTGACCAGAATTGGAGCCAACACCATTCTTTGTTTGGCCCTTGTCAGATAACAACAAACTGACTTTTGTGCTTTTTAAATCTCAATTAATAATGATGCCAGACACAAATCAATGGTTAATTTGGTGGATCCAAGGACACAACTGGATGAAGGAAGGAAGAAACGGTGGTTTGAAAACGTTCAGGGCTGTAATTTTTTAATATTTATAAAAATTAGTTCATGTTCCCTAATTTCGGGACATGGGCCTGACGTCATCATTGTTGATAATGAATTTTCCACTGCTGGTTAAGTATTCCTTCCCTAACCTTCCTTGATCCACCCCAGTTAAACTCCCAAGCTTTTTGTCTTGTTTTTTTTTTTTAAATTTTATATAAAATTTCTTGGGAGTTTAATGTGTCATACAGAAGGTTTTTTCTGTATATTCCCAGGGTTACGTCCTCACCCTTAGGGTGTTTAGGCATTTTTAGTCATGCATCATAATCCAGTGTATCGTTTTTTCTTCTGATGAAGATCTTGCCTTACATTGGATTGTTAAAAAATCTGTTTCTGACTTCGGGCCGTGTTGCCTGGAGTCTCGTTTCCGGTTTTCAGTCTGATGTTGTTTACATTAGCAACATTTGTTATTTATGTGTAGGTTTGATATGGTAGGTCTGTTGTAAGATACATTACACAGTCCCGTAGTGTGGCAGTTAATTTTTGGGAGGAAAAAATTAATTTTGTCCACACTTGTGCTCTTTTGGGATACATTTGGGCACTTCGTTCCCTTTGGGAATTTGGGCTCTTGTCAAAATTTTTTGGAAAATTCTTTTGTGTAAACTATTTTTCGATTTATATTTTGAATGTTTTTGTTATGTATCTTTTTAATTGTATTTAATGTGAAATTGGTGGGAGTACGATCAACTTAGTCTGCTTCATTGTAAGTATTGCTCTTTAAGCAAGGCGAGGAAGTCTTTCCTCTTATTTTCATGTAGGATGCCTTGCATGTAGTCGATGTACTTCTAATAATTCTTTCTCATATGTGTCGCATGGGATGACAAACATTGCTGAAGGGTGTCACGGTACGTTGTTAGTGAGGGACCACTGCCGGTCCTCTCGCGATGAGAGGCTGTCACCGATCCTCTCACCCTAAGGTCGCTCTAGTTTATTAGTTTATATTTGCAGAGGAACTAGAAGATAGTGATTTTTACGTGACGCCGTCAGATAGTGTGCTTCTATCGTCGCATTAATTAGTCAATCAGAGCTAGCGGCAAAAGTGCTCATGAATATTAGACAGGGCAATAAACCACAGTGTGGTTTCAAATACCTGTCGCCAGCTAGCTCGACCGGTGTAGCGGTACACCGCCTGAGAGTACCATGACGCAGGGTGTGTCCGTTGCGGTCAAGGAGAATAGGAAGGGTAGAGCAAGCACTATAATATAATATCAGTATAAGGCTCACCCTGCGACGACGGAAAGGAAGAAGCTGGCAAGTTCAGCAAGAAGCTTGGCGAGATCTGAAGGACCACAAGCGAGAGATCCTCCCTCTGTCTTTTATTATAACATCTGGGGCCAGATGTTATGGATCGGAACTTGCATCACTCGGAGCATACGTCCACACCTCCCATCTGGGACGCTCCGTCCAGTTTACAGCTGGGGTCAGCTATAATTACGGCTTCTTCAACGTCTACAAAGCACACACGACTGCACCTTGGCTACGTGACTTCTGATATCTTGCCTGCATCGCCGAGAAAGTCTCTCTTTGTCATAGAAGTCACACCATACAGTAGCCAAGGAGACGAGGCCTCATTTATAGGGACGTCCACAGTAAAGAGCCATCTCGGACACACTGTCCCAGGAGCAGCCGGCGGCCATGCAACAGAAGACCGCTGCTCCTTAGGCCTCCGTAATGGACTTGCTGTCGCAGATTGCACAGCTCATCGCAGCATCCCAGCAAATGCAGAAGCAGACGACGGCAGTCTCAGAACCTGAGCTGTTGGAAGGTGCTGGATCAGTCTAGTCATCTGTGTGTTCAGATGCTGATGATCGTGAGTATAATCTGATTCAGTTGGAGGATGAAAGGGATTTGGAGGAGAATTACCCTTCCCGTTCGGAACAACAGGGTGGCAATAGCGCTTATGCATCGATACTTCCCTGAGTTTGTTCCTGAGAATCAGAATGCTGCGACAACACGGAAGTAGCCCTATTCAGTAGCTTAGACGAGGCCTCATATATCAGGACGTCAGGAGAGAGTGCCGTCTTGGACACACTGCCCCGGGAGCAGCCGGCTGACACAAGACCGCTGCTCCGTTACGGCTATGCTCACGCAGATGCGCAGCTCTTCGCAGCATCCCATCAAGTGCAGTAGCAATCGATGCCAGGCTCAGAACCTGAGTCGTCGCATGGTGCTGGGTCAGTCCAGTTATCTGTGCGTTCAGATGCCGCTGACCGTGATTTCAACTAATTGAGACGAATGATGAAGGGATATGGAGGGGATTTATCCTCCACATTCGGAATAATACAGGGTTGAGAGGATTTATTCCATCAACACTACCCTGAATTTGTTCCAACGAATCAGAATGCTGCGTCTATTTACAAGAAACCGTTAGCATTGTTGCACGTTAAATTATCCGGAAAAAGAGAAGGAAATGTCTTTTCCGGTTAAGTATAGACAGGTGAAGCAGGCTTTTGGCCTTTTAGACGACTCCACATTCAACTTTCCAGGGAAAAGAAGTTAGGCGGTTTCTTGTCATCATCTCCTGTAGTTCCGCTGGTCGGAAAACGAGGAAGATGTATTGAGAGTTCCTCTGCATTTGAACGCGTAGGCTAAGGACTTCACTATGGCCTTACCTTCGTCATTCATTATTCCCTTGGTCACAACTGAGACAGCATTTATTCATTCAGAGTGAATTTAGACTCACTGTATTACGCAGATCACCGTTAAGAACTGTGACGCAACGTCACTATGAAAAGGAATTGGAGGACATTTGTACCTCATTTAGAGTCCTTTCCAGGGCTATATATTTATCACGTATAACTCTGTCTTAACAAGTTGCTAATTCAGAGTTAAATAGACGTGACAGAGCCCTTGCGTCGTCATCCTTAATAGATGACAAGGTGAAAAACTCTCTTCGAGTCGGTTCGGTTTCCGGACACTGAGTTTTTGACGATAAGCTTTCATTGGTTTATGTCCAAGCTACAAAGCAAGCATCAATACTCTGCTCCTTATGTCGACATATAATCTACCCGCAATAGCAGAAAGGAGTAAGGGAGGACGTCCTAGACAGAAGGTGCTTATAAGGACTCCTCCTGAGGGTATAGTTAACCCTCCTATAATTACTCTAGGGATCGTCATATAGCGACTCGGATATGGGGCTTACATCTGATCGAGACTTCCGGTCATACGCCCCTAAACAGCTGGGTCGAGGCTCTTTGCGAATGAGATGCAGTTCCTCCTTCCGTAGACCTCACAGGTGCTCCAGGTGTGAGGTCGGACCTCTGTTGTTTTGCGGTTGACGGATGGTTATCAAGATTAGCATCAATCTGGATAACTATTACGGAAGACTAGTAGGTGAGAAGTGTGGTTTCGGAAGGCCTGCGACCATCTTTCCGAGAGAACCTAATCCTTGCATAAGAGTCTCTCCAATCAGAGGTAAAGGTTATCTTGACAATGATGGTAATAGAGGTCGTCGAGACTCAAGATTCTCTAGAATTCTGTAGCCACCTGTTACTCGTACCAAAAGCCAAAGAGCTTGTTCCGACAGACAATAGACTGGAGCTCGTTAACAAGTTTATCAAAGCTCTAAAAGTTTATTTATGGTTATCATTTAGTCGGTTAAAATGAGTGTTTGAGTGATTGACTATGCTATAGGCATAGATCTAAGGACCAGTATTGTTTTACGGATATAGTAAACAAAAGGGTCCATCTTGAGGCAGATTTTCAGTGGTTAACTCATTAGTTCCACTGCAACTGTCAGATCCGGCTTTCACGATTATGATGGGCATGAGTTACGTCCTCAACCTTAGGGTGTTTAGGCGTTTTGATCATGCATTATATATCCGATGTATCATTTTTTTCTTCTGATAAAGATCTTGCTTTACATCGAATAGTCTCGTTTCTGTTACTGACTTCGGGCCGTGTTGCCTGTGGTCTTGTTTTTAGCTTAACTTGACAAAGTCAAGATAAGATATTGCCATCACGCGTGTGGGAGTCTGTGAGTCTGTTCACATTTTTCTTTAGTACGGTCTACACCGCAGTTCTGGTCTGATCATCACGAAATTTCATATGCAGGTTTGAGGTCATATCTAGATGTGAACGTCCCCTTTTCGTCGCGATCGGTCAACCGGTATGGCTGCCCAAGCCCAAAACCCGAAAACCATTAGCACAGTCTACAGGTCGTATTTATGAAGAGATTTCATTGTAACTTGGTAGGATGCCTCTGTATAATGCTTAGATGAGAACGTCCCCTTTTGGGCATGATCTGTCAACCGTAATGGCTGCCCACGCCCGAAACCCAAAAACTTTTAGCACAGTCTGCAGGTCATGTTTAATATGGAGTAATTTCATTGTAACTTGGTAGAATGACTCCTTATGATGTCTAGATGAGAATTTCCCCATTTGGGCGTGATCTGTCAACCGTGACGACTGCCCAAGCCCAAAACCCAAAAACCTTTAGCACAGTCTACAGGTCATATTTATTGAGGAATTTCATTGTAACTTGGTGGGTTGACTTCATATAATGTCTAGATGAGAAAGTCCCCTTTTGGACATGATTGGGCAACTGTGACGGCTACAGGGGCCTGAAGCATGAAAACCTTTAGCACAGTCTACAGATCATATTTATGAAGGGATTTCATTGTAACTTGGTAGGATGACTCCAAATAATGTCTAGATGAGAACGTCCCATTTTGATCGCGATCTTTCAGCCTTGATGGGTGCCTGAGCCCAAAAACCTTTAGCATAGGCAAAAGTTCATATCTATGGAAGGATTTCATTGTAACCTGTTAGGTTGGCTCCATATAATGCCTAGATGATGACATCCCCTTTTGGTCGTAATTGGTCAACTGTGATGGCTACAGGTGCCCGAAGCCCTAAAACCTTGAGCACAGTCTACAGGTCATATTTATAAAGAGATTTCATTGTAACTTCGTAGGATCACTCAAGATGATGCCCAGATGAGATTGTCCCCTTTGGTTGCGATCATTCAACCATGATGGCTGCCCAAGCCCAAAGCCTGAAAACCTTTAGCACAGTCTACAGGTCATATCTATAAAGGGATTTCATTGTAACTTGGTAAGTTGACTTCATATAATGTCTAGATGAGAACGTCCCCTTTTGGACATGATTGAGGCAAATGTGGTGGCTAGAGGGGCCCGAAGCCCAAAAACCTTTAGAACAGTCTACAGGTCATAATTATGAAGGGATTTTATTGCAGCTTGGTAGGATGACTCCAAATAATGTCTAGATGAGAACATCCCCTTTTGGTCGCAATCATTCAGCCTTTATGGCTGCCCGAGCCCAAAGACCTTTAGCATAGTCTGTAGGTCGTATTTATGGAAGGATTTCAGTGCAACTTGTTAGGTTGACTCCATATAATGCCTAGATGATGACATCCCCTTTTGGTCGTGATTGGTCAACTGTGATGGCTACAGGTGCCCGAATCCCGAAAATCTTGTGCACAGTCTACAGGTCATATTTGTGAAGGGATTTCATTGTAACTTCGTAGGATCACTCCAGATGATGCCCAGATGAGAATGTCCCTTTTTGGTTGCGATCATTCAACCATTATGTCTGCCCGAGCCCAAAGCCCGAATACCTTTAGCACAGTCTTCCGGTCATATTTATGAAGGGATTTCATTGTAACTTGGTAGGTTGACTTCATATAATGTCTAGATGAGAACAGCCCCTTTTGGACACCATTATGCAACTGTGACGGCTACAGGGGCCTGAAGCCCGAAAACCTTTAGCACAGTCTACAGGTGATATTTATGAAGGGATTTCATTGTACCTTGGTAGGATGACTCCAAATAATGTCTAGATGAGAACATCCCCTTTTGGTCGCGATCATTCAGCCTGGATGGCTGCCCGAGCCCAAAACCCCAAAACCTTTAGCATAGTCTATAGGTCACATTTATGGAAGGATTTCATTGTAACCTACAAGTTTGACTCCATATAATGCCTAGATGATGACATCCCCTTTTGGTCGTGATTGGTCAGCTGTGATGGCTTCAGGGGCCCGAAGCCCGAAAACCTTGAGCACAGTCTACAGGTCATATTTATGAAGGGATTTCATTGTAACTTTGTAGGATCACTCCAGATGATTCCCAGATGAGAACGTCCCTACTTGGTTGCGATCATTCAACCATGATGGCTGCCCGAGCCCAAAGCCCAATAACCTTTAGCACTGTTTGCAGGTCATATTTATGAAGGGATTTCATTGTAACTTGGTAGGTTGACTTCATATAATGTCTAGATGAGAACAGCCCCTTTTGGACACCATTATGCAACTGTGACGGCTACAGGGGCCTGAAGCCCGAAAACCTTTAGCACAGTCTACAGGTGATATTTATGAAGGGATTTCATTGTACCTTGGTAGGATGACTCCAAATAATGTCTAGATGAGAACATCCCCTTTTGGTCGCGATCATTCAGCCTGGATGGCTGCCCGAGCCCAAAACCCCAAAACCTTTAGCATAGTCTATAGGTCACATTTATGGAAGGATTTCATTGTAACCTACAAGTTTGACTCCATATAATGCCTAGATGATGACATCCCCTTTTGGTCGTGATTGGTCAGCTGTGATGGCTTCAGGGGCCCGAAGCCCGAAAACCTTGAGCACAGTCTACAGGTCATATTTATGAAGGGATTTCATTGTAACTTTGTAGGATCACTCCAGATAATTCCCAGATGAGAACGTCCCTACTTGGTTGCGATCATTCAACCATGATGGCTGCCCGAGCCCAAAGCCCAATAACCTTTAGCACTGTTTGCAGGTCATATTTATGAAGGGATTTCATTGTAACTTGGTAGGTTGACTTCATATAATGTCTAGATGAGAACGTCCCCTTTGGACGCAATTGGGAAACTGACGGCTACAGGGGCCCAAAGCCCAAAAACCTTTAGCACAGTCTACAGGCCATATTTATGAAGGGATTTCAATGTAACTTGACAGGTTGACTCGTTTTGGAATAAGTTCACTGTAACTTGGTAACTTTCATTGATATACATTAACTGTAAGGGCCACATACATTAACTGTGAGGTCATGTTAACCCACCCCTCAGCTCTTTAGTACAGTGTACACCTCATATTATTTTTATCAAAAACATAGCATATAGGGAACAGAAATTAACATATTCCCAATTATCACAATTCTTGTCTTATTTCATAATCCTTTCATAAACATTGAACATTATCCTTTTCAACAAACACAACACACAAGTTGAGCTACAGTGTCATTGACACTTTCATTTGAAGTTGCTTACATTGACATTGCTCTAGGTAGTTTCCTACTATTTTTTAAGGACTGACAGCTGTAAATTACATTAAATATCCTGATAGTGTGGTAGTTAATTTAATGACATATTATTATAATTTTGTCCACACTTAGGCTTTTTTGGGCTCATCGTTCCCTTTGGGAATTTGGGCTCTTACATAAGAAAATTTTTTTCAAAATTTTTTTAATTTTTTGAAGGAATTTTTCTTTTGGATGTATTTATTTCATCGATTGTATTTTAATGTTATCTTATATTTATGTAGATTTGTTTGTAGTACAATTGACCTATGTTAGATTTTATATATAATATTTATCCAATAGTAGGGCAAATAGAGGAAGCCTTTCCTCTATTTACATGGTCGTTGTCTTGCATATAGTTGATGTACGACCACTAATTCTTGCTCCTTGTGTCAGGTTTTGACAGTGTTGATGTCGGGTGTCATGATATGTGTCAGCCGAATGGACACTATCGGTCCTATCGCAGCGAGGGGACACTGCTGGTCCTCTCACCAAAATTTCACTATAGTTTTTTAGTTTCTATTTACAGAGGAACAAGAACATCGTGTGGTTTCATGAAGCCATCAGGGAGTGTGCTTCAGTCGTTGCATTATACTATTAGAGCTAGCGGAAAAGTGCTCAATGATATAAGCAAGGGCTAGGCTTTTGAACTAAGGTTTACGTCCCTTGTCTCCAGCTAGCTCAACCGGCAGATCTATCACGCAGAATATGGGTGGTGTGACGCCAGGTATGTCCATAGCGGTCGAGAAGAGGAATAAGGGTGTAGCGAGCACTATAAAAATACGAACATGTTCACCCTGCGACAACGGAAAGGAGGAAGCACGGGAAGGAGGAAGCAGACAAGTTCTGAGGTATGCTCGTCCTGGTCTACCATGATCGCGAGCAAGAGAGGGGCCCCTCTCTCTTATAACAACATCTGGGGTCAGAGGTTGTTGTTAGGAACTTGTGTCAGTTGAAGCTTACGTCCATGCCTTCCTGTCCGGTACACTCCTTCTAAAAGGCTGCCAGGGTCGGCTAGTCTTATAGCTTCCTCTACGTTCGAAAAGCACACACGACTGCACAAAGTCCGTTGTCGCCCGCTAGCTCGACCGGTGAAGTGGTTACTCAGGCCTCGGAGAACTGTGATGCTGGGTGTTTCCGCTCCGGGCTAGGAGATGGTATAGGGTGGAGCGAGCACTATAATAAACAACCATGCTAACCCAGCGACGACAGAAGGAGGAAGCTGGCAAGTTCTGAGGTACGCTGGTGCAGGTCAGCCAGGACCTCGAGCGAGAGAGAGGCCTCTCTCTCTTACAGCATCATCTGGGGATAGCTGTTGTTGGTAGGAACTTGCATCAGTCGGAGTATACATCCATGCCTCCTGTCCGGGACGTCCATTCTAATAGGCAGCCGTGGTCGGCTAGTCTTACGGCTTCCTCTACGTAACGGATAAAGTGCTCTTTATATTGCACAGGGCTATAAACTGCGATGATTGGTTTCAGTTCCCTGACGCCGGTGAAGCGGTTAAGATTGAATATGAGGACCGTGACACCGGATGTGTCGCATGTGCTTTGTATTGAGAGCTAGCGGCATAAGTGCTAAATGATATAAGACAAGTTCTAGACCTTAGAATATAGGGTTTACGACCTTGTCTCCAGCTAGCTCGACCGGCAGATCGTTACTCAGAATATGGGTAGTGTGACGCTGGGTATGTCCGTAGCGGTCGAGAGAGAATAAGGGTGTAGCGAGCACTATTTAATCCAATCATGCTCACCCTGCACTGATGGAAGGAAGAAGCCGGAAAGTTCTGAGGTATGCTCTTTTGGGTCTCTCCTGACCGCGAGCAAGAGGGAGACCCATCTCTCTCTTTTAACAACATCTGGGTCCGGGTGTTGTTGGTAGGAACATGCGTCAGTCAGAGCTTACGTACATAGATATTGTCCGGTACGCTTAGTTAAATTCTTTGCCGGGGACGGCTACAGTTTGGCTTCTTCAGCATCAACCAAACACTCCTGACCGCACCTCGGCTAAGTGATGTAGGATATCTAGTCTGCATCAACAAAAGGTCCATCTTTTGTGAAGAAAGTCACACCATCTAGTAGCTAAGGAGATGAGGCTTCATTCATCGGGACGTCCGCAGTAATTGCCATCTCGGACACACTGTCCCAGGAGCAGCCGGCGGACAAGCAATTCATAACTGCTGCTCCTCAGGCCTCCATAACGGACTTGCTGTCGCAAATTGCGCAGCTAATCGCAGTATTCCTGCTAAGGTAGAAGCACTCAACGTCAGTCTCAAAACTTGAGCTGTTGAATGGTGCTTGATCGGTCCAGTCATCTGCCTGTTCAGATGCCGGTGTCCGTGATTCTAACTGATTTAGACGAATGATGAAAGGGATATGGAGGAGGATAACTTTCCCTTTCAGTACAACTCATGGATGATATGGATTCTATACATTATCGTTTCCTTGAACTTGTTCCAGTGAATCACAATGCTGTGAGTAATTATGAGAAACTGCTAACATTGTTAGATGCTGACTTCATCCGGACAAAGAGCAGGATAATAAGATCTCTTTCCGGTTAAGTCTACACGGGTGTCACAGCTCTTTGATTGTGTAGACAACGCCATATTTAATTTCCTGCAGGAAGAAGTAATATGATTTCTTATCATCTGTATTTTTAACCATTTTTTTAGCTCAACTTGACAAAGTCAAGCTGAGCTATTGCCATCACTTCTCGTCCGTTGGCGTACGTACGTACGTTAGTATGTTAGTACGTTAGTACGTACATCCACAATTTCCTTTGGCACACCTCACAGGTCGCATTTATGATCAGATTACTTTGAAACTTCTTATGCTTGTTTGGGGTGACCTCTAGATGGGAGCTATCGATTTTCTTCAATTTCCGTCAAAAAATGTTGCCGCGGCCAACGTTCTTAGAACTTAGTTTAGTCAAACCACAATATTTCCCTTTGGCACACCCTACAGGGCACATTTATGATTTGATTGCTTTGAAACCTGATACGCTTATTTAGGGTGACCTCTAGATGGGAGCTATCGATTTTCTTCAATTTCCAGCAAAAAATGTTGCCACGGCCAACGTTCGTAGAACTTCGTTTAGTCAGACCTCAATATTTCCCTTTCGCACACCCTACAGTGTACATTTACGATCAGATTGCTTTGAAACCTGGTATGCTTGTTTGGGGAGACCTCTAGATGGGAGCTATCGATTTTCTGTCAAAAAATGTTGCCGCGGCCAACGTTCTTAGAACTTAGTTTAGTCAGAAGACTCAATATTTCCCTTTGGCACACCCTACAGGGTACATTTATGATCGAATTGCTTTGAAACCTGGCATGCTTGTTTGGGGTGACATCTAGATGGGAGCTATCGATTTTCTTCAATTTCTGGCAAAAAATGTTGCCGCGGCCAACGTTCTTAGAACTTAGTTTAGTCAAACCACAATATTTCCCTTTGGCACACCCTACAGGGCACATTTATGATTTGATTGCTTTGAAACCTGGTATGCTTATTTAGGGTGACCTCTAGATGGGAGCTATCGATTTTCTTCAATTTCCGGCAAAAAATGTTGCCACGGCCAACGTTCGTAGAACTTAGTTTAGTCAGACCTCAATATTTCCCTTTGGCACACCCTACAGGGTACATTTACAATCAGATTGCTTTGAAACCTGGTATGCTTGTTTGGGGAGACCTCTAGATGGGAACTATCGATTTTCTTCAATTTCTGTCAAAAAATGTTGCCGCGGCCAACGTTCTTAGAACTTAGTTTAGTCAGAAGACTCAATATTTCCCTTTGGCACACCCTACAGGGTACATTTATGATCGGATTGCTTTGAAACCTGGCATGCTTATTTGGGGTGACCTCTAGATGGGAGCTATCGATTTTCTTTAATTTCTGTCAAAAAATGTTGCCGCGGCCAACGTTCTTAGAACTTAGTTTAGTCAAACCACAATATTTCCCTTTGGCACACCCTACAGGGCACATTTATGATTTGATTGCTTTGAAACCTGGTATGCTTATTTAGGGTGACCTCTAGATGGGAGCTATCGATTTTCTTCAATTTCCGGCAAAAAATGTTGCCACGGCCAACGTTCGTAGACCTTAGTTCAGTCAGACCTCAATATTTCCCTTTGGCACACCCTACAGGGCCCATTTATGATCAGATTGCTTTGAAACCTGCTATGCTTGTTTGGGGAGACCTCTAGATGGGAGCTATCGATTTTCTTCAATTTCCGGCAAAAAATGTTGCCACGGCCAACGTTCATAGAACTTAGTTTAGTCAGACCTCAATATTTCCCTTTGGCACACCCTACAGGGCCCATTTATGATCAGATTGCTTTGAAACCTGCTATGCTTGTTTGGGGAGACCTCTAGATGGGAGCTATTGATTTTCTTCAATTTCTGTCAAAAAATGTTGCCACGGCCAACGTTCTTAGAACTTAGTTTAGTCAGAAGACTCAATATTTCCCTTTGGCACACCCTACAGGGTACATTTATGATCGGATTGCTTTGAAACCTGGCATGCTTGTTTGGGGTGACATCTAGATGGGAGCTTTTGATTTTCTTCAATTTCCGTCAAAAAATGTTGCCGCGGCCAACGTTCTTAGAACTCAGTTTAGTCAGACCACAATATTTCCCTTTGGCACACCCTACAGGGCACATTTATGATTTGATTGCTTTGAAACCTGGTATGCTTGTTTGGGGAGACCTCTAGATGGGAGCTATCGATTTTCTTCAATTTCCATCAAAAAATGTTGCCGCGGCCAACGTTCTTAGAACTTGGTTTAGTCAGAAGACTCGATATTTCCCTTTGGCACACCCTACAGGGCACATTTATGATCGGATTGCTTTGAAACCTTTCATGCTTTTTTGGGGGTGACCTCTAGATGGGAGCTATCGATTTTCTTCAATTTCCATCAAAAAATTTTGCCCCAGCCAACATTCTTAGAACTTAGTTTAGTCAGACCACAATATTTCCCTTTGGCTCACCCTACAGGGCTCATTTATGATTAGATTGCTTTGAAACCTGGTATGCTTATTTATGGTGACCTCTAAATGGGAGCTATCGATTTTCTTCCATTTCCGTCAAAAAATGTTGCCACGGCCAACGTTCTTAGAATTTAGTCTAGTCAGACCACAATATTTCCCTTTTGTACACCCTACAGGGAACATTTATGATCAGATTGCTTTGAAACCTGGCATGCTTGTTTGGGGAGGCCTCTAGATGGGAGCTATCGATTTTCTTCAATTTCTGTCAAAAAATGTTGCCGCGGCCAACGTTCTTAGAACTTAGTTTAGTCAGAAGACTCAATATTTCCCTTTGGCACACCCTACAGGGTACATTTATGATCGGATTGCTTTGAAACCTGGCATGCTTGTTTGGGGTGACCTCTAGATGGGAGCTATCGATTTTCTTCAATTTCTGTTAAAAAATGTTGCCGCGGCCAACGTTCTTAAAACTTAGTTTAGTCAAACCACAATATTTCCCTTTGGCACAAACTACAGGGCACATTTATGATTTGATTGCTTTGAAACCTGGTATGCTTATTTAGGGTGACCTCTAGATGGGAGCTATCGATTTTCTTCAATTTCCGGCAAAAAATGTTGCCACGGCCAACGTTCGTAGAACTTAGTTTAGTCAGACCTCAATATTTCCCTTTGGCACACCCTACAGGGTACATTTACGATCAGATTGCTTTGAAACCTGGTATGTTTGTTTGGGGAGACCTCTAGATGGGAACTATCGATTTTCTTCAATTTCTGTCAAAAAATGTTGCCGCGGCCAACATTCTTAGAACTTAGTTTAGTCAGAAGACTCAATATTTCCCTTTGGCACACCCTACAGGGTACATTTATGATCGGATTGCTTTGAAACCTGGCATGCTTGTTTGGGGTGACCTCTAGATGGGAGCTATCGATTTTCTTTAATTTCTGTCAAAAAATGTTGCCGCGGCCAACGTTCTTAGAACTTAGTTTAGTCAAACCACAATATTTCCCTTTGGCACACCCTACAGGGCACATTTATGATTTGATTGCTTTGAAACCTGGTATGCTTATTTAGGGTGACCTCTAGATGGGAGCTATCGATTTTCTTCAATTTCCGGCAAAAAATGTTGCCACGGCCAACGTTCGTAGAACTTACTTCAGTCAGACCTCAATATTTCCCTTTGGCACACCCTACAGGGCCCATTTATGATCAGATTGCTTTGAAACCTGCTATGCTTGTTTGGGGAGACCTCTAGATGGGAGCTATCGATTTTCTTCAATTTCTGTCAAAAAATGTTGCCGCGGCCAATGTTCTTAGAACTTAGTTTAGTCAGAAGACTCAATATTTCCCTTTGGCACACCCTACAGGGTACATTTATGATCGGATTGCTTTGAAACCTTGCATGCTTGTTTGGGGTGACATCTAGATGGGAGCTATTGATTTTCTTCAATTTCCATCAAAAAATGTTGCCGCGGCCAACGTTCTTAGAACTCAGTTTAGTCAGACCACAATATTTCCCTTTGGCACACCCTACAGGGCACATTTATGATTTGATTGCTTTGAAACCTGGTATGCTTGTTTGGGGAGACCTCTAGATGGGAGCTATCGATTTTCTTCAATTTCCATCAAAAAATGTTGCCGCGGCCAACGTTCTTAGAACTTGGTTTAGTCAGAAGACTCGATATTTCCCTTTGGCACACCCTACAGGGCACATTTATGATCGGATTGCTTTGAAACCTTTCATGCTTTTTTGGGGTGACCTCTAGATGGGAGCTATTGATTTTCTTCAATTTCCATCAAAAAATTTTGCCCCAGCCAACATTCTTAGAACTTAGTTTAGTCAGACCACAATATTTCCCTTTGGCTCACCCTACAGGGCTCATTTATGATTAGATTGCTTTGAAACCTGGTATGCTTATTTATGGTGACCTCTAAATGGGAGCTATCTATTTTCTTCCATTTCCGTCAAAAAATGTTGCCACGGCCAACGTTCTTAGAATTTAGTCTAGTCAGACCACAATATTTCCCTTTTGTACACCCTACAGGGAACATTTATGATCGGATTGCTTTGAAACCTGGCATGCTTGTTTGGGGAGGCCTCTAGATGGGAGCTATCGATTTTCTTCGGTTTCTGTCAAAAAATGTTGCCACTGGCAAAAAACTGACATTGGTCCCAATGATCTTCAATTTTGCCATTTCATTTATGTACTTCAATTTTAAGTACTGTGACGCAACGTCTATATGGAAAGGAATTTTGTGATCGTTTGTACCTTTTAAAAAATTTTTTCCAGACCTATTATAATATATATCTCTGTCTTAACAAATGTTAAGTGGGAGCTATTCTGATGTGACGAAGTCTTGCGTCTTCATCGCTTTAGTTTTCCAGACACTAGTCATTGATGCCACAAGAAAGCATCAGTACTCGACTCTTTAAGTTGGGGTCTAATCGACCAACACCAGCAGAAAGAGTAGGAGAGGTTGTCCTAGACTCAGCTCGTCTATATGAACTCATAGCGAAGGTATTGGTATCCCTCCTATATATTTCTTTAGGGATTGTCTACACAGCCACTTGGATAGGGAGGTTTACGTCTGTTTGAGTTACTGATCAGACACCCCTGAGCCGGTGGCTCGAGGCTCTTACAGAGCTCGGTCCGACCGATTTTGACTTGAACTGGATAATTAGGTTATTTATGATAATCATTCAGTCGAAAAACGAGCATTTGGCGATGCAGCGAGTATAGTTCTTTAGATCACTTGTTTAGTGAACTAGATAATGTCTCATGGGATGAATGATAGGATACACATATCCTGCAATTCATTTTGAACTGGCTGGTTCATCTGTTGTTTCACAGAGCAAATTAGCCAGTTGTTTGGCTTGCTTTTATCTTACACATTAACAGCGGAAAATTTTATGCACCGGATGGGGTTGTGCGGAGAGGCTATGAATGTTATTTCGATGGGTCGCTTACACACACGTCCACTCCAGTTATTCGTAACTGGAGTGGTAGACGTTTTTCGCTCTAGACCTGTTTTGTTTTAGAGAATCTTTTAACATAAGATCAAGTTTGGGCATATATTTTTATACTGTACCAATGACCCAGACTTAGCTGGTGCTAACTCCACAAAAACCAGGGCCAAACACAAATTTTGCCCCCCAATTCCCAAAATTTGCATCTAAAACAAAAAGAAATCATGTCCTAAAGGACCTCCATAGTACGACTCTACTGCGCATGTGCAGTGACGCAGTCGTCCCGAAATTGGCGCCAAATATCATTCTCTGTTTGGCCCTTCATCAGTCAACATCTCACTGATCTTTGTGCTTGTAAATCTCAGTTTAAAGGATGCCAGACACGTAATTCTTGGAGAAAATGTGATTCTAAGGAGGATAGAAGGAGGAGAGGAAAAAAGAAGTGGCAAAAAATAATCAGGGCTGTACTTAAAATTTTTTGTTGAAATTATATTAAGTTGCCTATTTTCGAGGCATGGGCCTCTTGTTGTCATTCTTGCTAATTGTTGCACTGCTTATTCAGTGTTTCCTCTCCCCTAGCCTTCTAAAGTCCCCCCTTGCAATTCTCCCATGCTTTTGGCATATTTTTGAGAAGTTTCATTTCTAAAATTCCCTGGGAGAGTTGCTTGGTTACAGAATGTTTTCTGTTATTTTCCCCATAGTTACGTTTTCACCCATGGGTGTATAACGTTTGTGTTCTGCATCTTCCATCTGATGTTCTGCAGATTCTCCCCTGGGAGTCTCTGTTTTGCATCAGATAGAGTGTAATTGATGACTGATTCTGGGCCAGTTTTTTCAGTGCCTGGAGTCATGTTTTCTACTGTGTTTACACTGTTTGTTTTCATTGGCAACAGCCTTTTTTGAGGGGGGCTGTTTGCCTTTGTGGTAGTTTATCTCATTATAAGATACATTTATATTATCCGAAAGTGTCTCATTAATTATTTTATATAATTTTAAAATTTTTGACCACACTTTGCCATCGGATCCATCGGGGCTCAACGTTACTTTTCAGCAACTTGGGCTTCTCTGAAAAAATATTTTTTCAAAATTATTTTGTTTTGCAATTGTTTTTTCATTTATTAATGGATCATGTTATTATGTATCTTTGTGTCAGGGGTTTTTGCGAGTAACTAGGACTTATTGTTGTTCTTTCACAATCAAGGGACTTTGTTCAAATTGTAATAGGAAGAAATCTTCCTCTGACTTTCATGATTATTGTATTAATTGTAGTCAGTGTTCTCGCATTAATCCCTGTCCTGTATGTGAACATTGGGATGAGAAACATTGGAAACGTGTGTCACGATATGTTGTTTCTGGAGAAAGAGCGATGCCGGCTCTTTCTCCACAAGGTCACTCTACTCTCTCAGTTTCTATTTCAGAGGAACCAGAACAGGGTGATGTTTCCATGTTATCTTCTTCAAGTGTGCGTCCGTCGTCACAAATAAATACAGAGCTAGCGGCAAAAGTGCTCATGGAGATTAGACAAATGTCGTCCGCTAGCTCGCCCGGTGTAGCGTCCATTCACCGAATGGTTCGGCAGCCGGGTTCGTCCGATGCGGTCCAAGAGGAAATTTTGGGTGATGCGAGCACTATAAAAATAATAGATGCACACCCAGTGACGGCGGATAGTGAACGAGAACGGAGGAAGCCTTTTAGTCCGGTTCCTAGCTCGTCCAGGTCCAGCCGGGCCGCGAGCGAGAGAGGCCCCTCTCTCGTACAACAACATCTGGGACCAGATGTTGTGGTACAAAATGTGTCTTTAGCGGAGCATACGTCCGTCGCTCGGGACGCTCCGTTGTATAAGCAGTCCGCAGAGACTGTTAAGGCTTCCTCTTCTCGTCGGCGCACACGACCGCACCTTGGCTGCGTGACCTCCGATATTTTGCCAGCTTCGCCGATGAAGGATTCTTCGGCGACCAGGTCACACCATCCGGCAGCCAGGGATTCGAGGCCGATGGACTCCGGACGTTCGCATAGGAAAAGTATGCGGGAGCCATCTGATGCGGAGCTGCCCTCGGGGAAGCAGCGAAAGACCGCTCCTCCGCAGGTCTCGACGTCGGACATTCTAGTGCAGATAGCACAGCTTATCGCAGCATCCCAGCAGCCGACAGAAACGGTGTCGGATCGAGAATTATCCGACGGCGCTGGGTCGGTACGCTCCGCCGAAGCATCGGGGGCGGACGACCGGGAACATCGGGAGGTCCGACCGGATGGTGAAAGGGATACGGATGAATTGGAGCTATCCCTTTCGGAACAACACAAAGCTGCCGTGGACTTCATCCGGCACTTTCTTCCTCAAGTTGTTCCGTCGGACCAGACTGCTGCGCTTCCGGACAGGAGAATTATAGTGTCATTGGACTCTGATTTTTTCGAGCGGTTCAGGGACATCGCTCCCGAGGTTCCGTCGCAGTCCAATAATGTTGCAAGAACATTTGAATTATTGAACGACGCTATTTTTAAACTTGCTTCCAGGACGGGGAAAGCAGGTTTCTTGTCCGCAAATACTCTCAACCTGCCTTTCATTAATGCAAGGAATAAATTCGACACGGCAGGTCAGGGTATACCGAGAGTTCCTCTGCGTATGGACGACGAGGCGGAAGACTTAGAGCTATCATTACCGTCGTCAGCTTCTATTCCAACCGCAGTGTTGGAAACAGCTATTGCGTCTAACAGAGCCAATTTAGATGCCTTATCTTACGCAGATCACCTTACTAAGGCGTTATCACTGCGTCTTCAAGGGGATGAGTTTCAGGATATACAATCCTCCTTAAGACTTCTTTCAAGGGCAGTAGCTTATTCCACGTGTAACTCCGCCCTTTCAGTGGCAAATCTGGAGTTGGTTAGACGTGACGCAGCCCTGGCTACATCCACACTAGTGGATTCTAAGGTGAAGAACTCTCTTAGAGTCGCTTCGGTCTCAGGAGATCTTCTCTTTGACGGCAAGCTTTCCGCTATTTATGATAATATTAAAAAGAAAGCTAGTGATTCTCTGTTGTTTAGATCCGCTCCTAAAAGGTCGGATACAGCAGACACGAATAAGGCGGGCACTTCTGGGTCTTATCCGCCCAAGAGAGGTTCCTATAGAGGTTCCGGTGCGTCCTCTAGCTCTTACTCGAGAGACCGTCAGGATAGTGACTCTCGTTCGGGACGTCCTTCAGGCCGGGACAATCGGTCGGACGCCCCGAGGTCGACGAGGCGAGGTGCGGGTCGTGGAAGACGTGGTTTCTCCTACCGCAGGCCTCGCAGATCCAGGAGGTGATGGCTTAAACCTCTATCGCGTTCCGGTTGGCGGAAGGTTGTCGAGTTTTTCTCAAGAGTGGGCGTCGATTACGGACGACCCGTGGGTGAGAGGAGTGACTTCGGAAGGTCTAAAGATATCCTTCAAACGAAAGCCTCCATTAACTCGAAGTCCAAAGTGGACTCATCTTCCGTCAAATCCTCAGAAAAGAGACGCTCTGCTATCAGAGGTGCAGTCTCTTTTAATGAAGAACGCGGTAGAGGTCGTAGAAAACCAGGAATCGCTGGGATTCTACAGCCATCTGTTTCTGGTTCCGAAACCAGACGGCTCGTTCCGTCCAGTCATAGATTTGAGCTGGATAAACAAGCTGATCGTCGCTCCGAAGTTTTATATGGAGACGATTCGATCGGTCAGAGCGAGTATTCGGGTGAACGATTATGCAACGAGCATAGATCTCAAAGATGCGTACTTTCACGTCATGGTACATCCGACATTCCGAAAGTATCTACGCTTCGCAGTCCTAGGAGTGGTGTATCAGTTCCGGGCCATGTGCTTCGGATTGAATCTAGCACCCTGGGCTTTCACTCGGGTAATGAACTCGGTAATGATCTACTTCCGAGCTCATTCGTCTGCGGTAACGTCGGCCTACCTGGACGACATTCTTCAGAGGTACGGCAACGAGTTAACGCTTCAGAACGATGTTCAGAATCTTCTTCTATTGCTCCGACGTCTCGGTTTCATAGTAAACGAGGAGAAGTCGGATCTGGTGCCGTCCAAGTCATTCACTCATCTGGGAATGAGCTTCGAGACGCACAACAATCTCGTTCGTCTGCCGTTAACCAGAGCGAAATTAGTCAGTTGTTACGCTCGCTATTGTCTGAATACAGACAAAGTCACGGCGAGAGAATTTATGAGACTGATAGGTCTGTGCGGAGCCGCCGCGGATCTCATTCCGATGGGACGGCTACGCACACGGCCTCTTCAAATTTTCCTGACTCAGAATTGGAGTGTGAAAATTCATTCGCTCGATGTAGACGTTCTCTTGTCAGATCAAGTGAAACAAGAGATTCAGACTTGGGCAAACATTCAGTGGTTAACTCAAGGAGTTCCGCTGCAGTTGCCGGATCCGAGTTTTACCATTATGACGGATGCCAGTCAAACAGGTTGGGGTGCATCATTAATCCCAACGGATTCGAGATGCCAGGGTCTTTGGGATCCACAATTCCTGTGCAAGCACATAAACATCAAGGAAATGATGTCAATTTGGCTTGCGTTACGTCACTGGATGGACATTATTCACGATGCTCATGTCCAAATCCTATCCGACAATACGACAGTAGTGGCGTATATACGGAATCAGGGAGGCACTCATTCAGTTCCGTTGTTCAATCTAACGGAAAGAATCCTTCTGTTTGCGTTGGAACATCACGTTCTTCTTTCGGTCCGTCACATACCGGGTCGTCTGAATTTGCTAGCAGACTCCCTTTCACGAAAGGGTCGCTTGTTGCCGTCGGAGTGGACTCTCAACAAACAAGTATTCAATCAGATTTGCTACCAATGGGAACAGCCAATGATAGACTTATTTGCGACACATCTCAACAATCAGTTGCAAACGTATGTGTCCCCGTGTCCGGATCCAAGAGCATTTGCAGTAGACGCTCTGTCGATCCCTTGGGACGGATTGATAGGATATGCGTATCCTCCAGCGCCGTTAATTCAACAAGTATTGCTAAAGATAAAACAATCTCAATGCAAGATTCTGTTGGTAGCATCTCTGTCGCCACAGAGACCGTGGATAAATCTACTCAGGTGTCTGTTGTGGGACCTACCGCGGAAGCTCCCTCCACGAGAGGATCTTCTTTGGCAGGGGAAATCGCGCCAACTACATCACAACCCGCAAGGTCTCAACCTTCACGTTTTTCCGTTGTGCGGTCCTTCTTGCATGGCAAGCACTTTACAGGACGAGCAGTGGACGCGATTTCTAACTGTAGGAGGACCTCCTCTTCGCTAAACTATGCGGCTAAGTGGAAGGTTTTCCGTCGTTGGTGTAGGGATCATTCTGTAGATATATTTGATCCCTCTATACCAGACATTGCTAACTTTCTAGTATACTTGTTTGACGAAATCAAACTGCAACCTGTTACTATAAAGGGTTATAGATCTATGTTATCTGATACCTATGCACATCATGATAGTTTACAAATTGGATCTAATGTCTCTTTATCGAAATTGGTTAGAAACTTTTCGATAAATAGACCCAGAACTCTTAGATTAATTCCTAAGTGGAATTTAGCTTGGGTTCTCCTTAAATTGAAGGAAAAGCCATTTGAACCTCTTGGGACAGTAGATTTCAAATTCTTATCTTATAAGACAGCTTTTCTCTTAGCTTTCTCTTCTGCCAGAAGAGTCAGTGAGCTTCATGCACTATCGGTGGATGATTCTCATTATCGTAGTGTTGGGAACACTATCACCTTCACTACTAATGTGGGTTTTTTAGCTAAGAATCAGGCTCCTAATAAATATCCGGAACCTATTGTTATTAAGGCTCTTCCGTCTTCAGACGGGCGTAGGCCTTTACTCTGTCCTGTTAGAGCACTACGTATCTATAAACAGAGATCTCAGTTCATCAGAAAGGGACGGAAACGTTTCTTTCTGTCTTTGATGCCTAATAGAAAGGACATTTCAGTCCATTCTATTGCTAGATGGATTCAGTTAACTATCCGTACTGCGTATGAAGATTTATCTTCTTCTCAGCAGTCTGTGCTTAAGATTTCTGCTCATGAAGTAAGAGCTCTTTCTACTTCCTGGGCTTATGCTAATAGTGTTGCTATTACAGATTTAATGAAGGCTGCTTATTGGTCTCAGCCTTCCACATTTACTAATTTTTATCTCAGAAATATTGAGTCCATTTCTGGAGACCTGCATTGTTTAGGTCCGTTATCTGTTGCTCAGAATGTCGTCCACTAAACAGTTGCAACTATAGTTATGCAGGCTTTCTGTTCCGGCAGTGACTCCGTCCGACTGCCCTCTTCGCTCTGGGCTATTTGACCCAGGGCAAGGGGAAGGGGGGGGGGGGGGCGGGTGTTCCCTTAGGTCACCTGCTTTATAGTGAAAAGCAAGGGAATGCCTCCTCCAAGACAGTATTTCTGAGTCGCTTCCGGGATGGTTTTAAAGTGTAATATTAATGTTTAATTTCATTCATGTCTTATTTTTAAAGTGTAGCTCGGTGTGAAGCATTTGTATATGTCAAGTGTCAAACGGGCTTTAATATACAATACTCGGACACTTTTAAATGATTATAAAGAGTCTCAATTCTCTGGACTACTTTATTTATTGGCTTGCTTTAAAAATAATTAGTATAAGGGTTATACTGGATGTTAATAGAGAACATGAATGTTATTGTGCTCAATTATTAAGGGTAGTGTATCTTTCTAATTTAAATATTAAATAAGAAAGATACATGTAAAGCCTAATACTCCTTTTCTCCTTAAGGGGTTACCTCTTTATTTTATAATTGAGCTTATTGGATTTTCCTCTATGTCCTAGGCCCTCCAGCCTGTTTACTATTCAGCTAAGTCTGGGTCATTGGTACAGTATAAAAATGTTAAAAAATTTATAGTAATTTATATATTTTTTATACTTACCAATGACCCAGACGGGGATGGCCCTCCCTGAGTTGGGAACTCTTGCCTCCCCGCTGAGTACATAGCGCTGACCAGGCACTGCCAGTAAGAATGATATTTGGCGCCAATTTCGGGACGACTGCGTCACTGCGCATGCGCAGTAGAGTCGTACTATGGAGGTCCTTTAGGACATGATTTCTTTTTGTTTTGGATGCAAATTTTGGGGATTGGGGGGCAAAATTTGTGTTTGGCCCTGGTTTTTGTGGAGTTAGCACCAGCTAAGTCTGGGTCATTGGTAAGTATAAAAAATATATAAATTACTATAAATTTTTTAACATTTAACGGTTTTCTCAATTATGACGGACATGAGCTCATATATTGGGTTACAATCCTGAGTCCGATGGTCTCACTATGCAGGGATCTTGGGACCCTCGGTTCTTGGAAACAACATATTCAGAAATGATGTCTCATTGTTTACGCTACATCATTGAATTTATATTATTACCAATCTTGTATTTATAGACGCAGATCAGAGTTTATCAGAAGAAACACTTCTTTTGTCATTAATTTCCAATAGAAAGGACATTTAGGTTCATTCTATTGTTAAATGAAGTCAGTTAGCTATTCGTACTGCTTAGGAAAATTTATCTTCCAATCAGCAGTCAATGCTTAAGATTTCAGCGCATGAAGTAAAGCGCTGGCAGCATCTTGGGCTTATTCTACCTGTATGGCTATTACATGATCTTATGTAGGATCACTTCAGGATGGTTAAGTTTGCGGCACACGGGAATAATAGTTTCCATTATTTGTGTCGCCAGTATTAGGCATTTGGGCGCATACATTTGACGCTCAGCCATTTTCATGGGAATGAATGATAGGATATGTGTATCCTTCAGTTCACTTGTTTCTATTGATTACATTGAGGTTATGGTGTCTGTTATTGAACATTCGCCAGAAGCTTCCCCCACGAGAGGCTTTTCTTCTTCAAGGGAAGTTTTGTTCTTCACGTCATTCTCCGCTCTCAGTGGCATTACGGAGTATGTCAGATGTGAGGAAGCTTTGTGGTCACTATATTATTGCTGTCTGGACCAGCAATGATTAATAATGTGGGTGAGGAGGTTTCAACATATATTCAAATTCCCCCCTCCCTCGCACACTGTCGCGTATATATATTTTAATACATACATACTTTGCGTTTGGGTCGTGTTGGATGGCACCCTCATAGGCATATATGCAGTTCTGTTGCATTAGTTTCCGGTGTTTATTTTCTGATTTCTAATATACAAGCACTTATTTAATCATCATAATGGCTGCTATTTGAGTTCATAGGTGACTGCGTAACCATTTAGTGGTTATTAGATGATTACAGGCTGCATTTTTATGCACTCGCCCAATATGTGATTATGCTATTGCTTTGGTGAACCTTGAGATTATTATATATCTGTGTTGGAGCCGGTTAATCATACCTACCTCCATTTCTAGATCCTGGTCTCTATTTTGCCGGTTCTCAAATCGCATATTCTCACATGTTTATAGTTGTAGATACCAAATAGTACATGTTGGAGAGTGTTCTTACTGGATTTAATTGTACAGAAGCCTCCTGTGAATGATCTTGAAGCGTGTTTTCTCTGCAGAGATTGTTCATCGTATCTCGCTTTTGTTTGTGTATGTTATATTATTATTTCACTGATTTCGTCGTACCTGTGTACGCTGTCTGCAGTGCATATTTTGTAGCGGATAATGTTATTTACCAAAATCATTGCTATAGCCTTGGCTTGTGAAGTGGCGTTAAGCACCATTTATTATTCATGAATTAATTTTTGAGTGCCTGATAGATATTTATTTATATCGTTTCCGGGAACTGCTTATTGATTCCAGAGCTCTCCCCTCTTTCTTTTGAAGATATGTTCAAAAAAGAGGGGGAGGAGGCATTTTGTCCACTTCTCTGGCTTTTGGCGTATGTGACTATGAAGGAAGCTGTTTTTTCCCTACTATATTTGGCGATCAGCTGTAGTATTGTTTGGCGTAGGTTTATGGGCAATTTTCTCTCATTCTCAATATGCCATTCTAAATTTTAGGGCTTAGTCCAGACTAGCCTTAAAAATTGTTTATTATACCCCACGCAACGAAGTTGCGGGGGTATAATGTTTTTGACTGGTCCGTCCGTCAGTCCGTCAGTCAGTCCTACTTGTTTTCCGGACTTTTTTTCTACATGCTTCTAGATTTTGAGCTGATTTTTGGTATGTGAGTCTAACATGGTGGCCTACAGATCATGTTTGCATTTTGTTCCGCTCCACTGATTTTTACCGAAATTACGGCCCTTGGACTCTGAAAAATTCATCAAAATTACAGTTTTCCGGACTTTCTTTCTACATACTTCCAGATATTGAGCTGATTTTTGGTATGTTAGTCTGACATGGTGGCCTACAGATCAAGTTTGCATTTTGTTCCGTTCCACTGATTTTTACCAAAATTACGGCCCTTGAGCTTTGAAAAGTTCATCAAAATTACAGTTTTGCAGACTTTTTTCCTACACGCTTCCAGATATTGAGCTGATTTTTCGTATGTTAGTCTAACATGGTGGCCTACAGAACAAGTTTGCGTTTTGTTCCGCTCCATTGATTTTTACCGAAATTACGGCCCTTGAACTTTGAAAAGTTCATCAAAATTACAGTTTTGCGGACTTTTTTCCTACACGCTTCCAGATATTGAGCTGATTTTTGGTATGTTAGTCTAACATGGTGGCCTACAGAACAAGTTTGCGTTTTGTTCCGCTCCACTGATTTTTACCGAAATTACGGCCCTTGGACTCTGAAAAATTCATCAAAATTACAGTTTTCCGGACTTTTTTTCTACATGCTTCCAGATATGGAGCTGATTTTTGGTATGTTAGTCTGACATGGTGGCCTACAGATCAAGTTTGCATTTTGTTCCGTTCCACTGATTTTTACCAAAATTATGGCCCTTGAACTTTGAAAAATGCATCAAAATTACAGTATTTTTATACTGTACCAATGACCCAGACTTAGCTGCTGGTGCTAACTCTAACAAAACCAGGGCCAAACACAAATTTTGCCCCCCAATCCCCAAAATTTGCATCCAAAACAAAAAGAAATCATGTCCTAAAGGACCTCCATACTACGCCTCTACTGCGCATGCGCAGTGACGCAGACGTCCCGAAATTGGCGCCAATTATCATTCTCTGTTTGGCCCTTCATCACTCAACATCTCACTGATCTTTGTGCTTGTAAATCTCAGTTTAAAGGATGCCAGACACGTAATTTTTGGAGAAAATGTGATTCTAAGGAGGATAGAAGGAGGAGAGGAAAAAGAAGTGACAAAAAATAATCAGGGCTGTACTTAAAATTTTTTGATGAAATTATGTTAAGTTGCCTATTTTCGAGGCATGGGCCTCTTGTTGTCATTCTTGCTAATTGTTGCACTGCTTATTCAGTGTTTCCTCTCCCCTAGCCTTCTAAAGTCCCCCCTTGCAATTCTCCCATGCTTTTGGCATATTTTTGAGAAATTTCATTTCTAAAATTTCCTGGGAGAGTTGCTTGGTTACAGAATGTTTTCTGTTATTTTCCCCATAGTTACGTTTTCACCCATGGGTGTATAATGTTTGTGTTCTGCATCTTCCATCTGATGTTCTACAGATTCTCCCCTGGGAGTCTCTGTTTTGCATCAGATAGAGTGTAATTGATGACTGATTCCGGGCCAGTTTTTTCAGTGCCTGGAGTCATGTTTTCTGGTGTTTTTACACTGTTTGTTTTCATTGGCAACAGCCTTTTTTGAGGGGGGATGTTTGCCTTTGCTGTAGTTTATCTCACTATAAGATACATTTATATTATCTGAAAGTGTCTCATTAATTATTTAATATAAATTTAAAATTTTTGACCACACTTTGCCATCGGATCCATCGGAGCTCAACGTTACTTTTCAGCAACTTGGGCTTCGCTGAAAAAATATTTTTTCAAAATTATTTTGTTTTGCAATTGTTTTTTCATTTATTAATGGATCATGTTTTTATGTATCTTTGTGTCAGGGGTTTTTGCGAGTAACTGGACTTATTGTTGTTCTTTCACAATGAAGGGACGTTGTTCAAATTGTAATAGGAAGAAATCTTCCTCTGACTTTCATGATCATTGTATTAATTGTAGTCAGTGTTCTCGCATTAATCCCTGTCCTATATGTGAACATTGGGATGAGAAACATTGGAAACGTGTGTCACAATATGTTGTTTCTGGAGAAAGAGCGATGCCGGCTCTTTCTCCACAAGGTCACTCTACTCTCTCAGTTTCTATTTCAGAGGAACCAGAACAGGGTGATGTTTCCATGTTATCTTCTTCAAGTGTGCGTCCGTCGTCACAAATAAATACAGAGCTAGCGGCAAAAGTGCTCATGGAGATTAGACAAATGTCGTCCGCTAGCTCGCCCGGTGTAGCGTCCATTCACTGAATGGTTCGGCAGCCGGGTTCGTCCGATGCGGTCCAAGAGGAAATTTTGGGTGATGCGAGCACTATAAACATAATAGATGCACACCCAGTGACGGCGGATAGTAAGCGAGAACGGAGGAAGCCTTTTAGTCCGGTTCCTAGCTCGTCCAGGTCCAGCCGGGCCGCGAGCGAGAGAGGCCCCTCTCTCGTACAACAACATCTGGGACCAGATGTTGTGGTACAAAATGTGTCTTTAGCGGAGCATACGTCCGTCGCTCGGGACGCTCCGTTGTATAAGCAGTCCGCAGAGACTGTTAAGGCTTCCTCTTCTCGTCAGCGCACACGACCGCACCTTGGCTGCGTGACCGCCGATATATTACCAGCTTCGCCGATGAAGGATTCTTCGGCGACCAGGTCACACCATCCGGCAGCCAGGGATTCGAGACCGATGGACTCTGGACGTTCGCATAGGAAAAGTATGCGGGAGCCATCTGATGCGGAGCTGCCCTCGGCGAAGCAGCGAAAGACTGTGCCTCCGCAGGTCTCGACGCCGGACATTCTTGTGCAGATAGCACAGCTTATTGCAGCATCCCAGCAGCCGACAGAAACGGTGTCGGATCGAGAATTATCCGACGGCGCTGGGTCGGTACGCTCCGCCGAAGCATCGGGGGCGGACAACTGGGAACATTATGAGGTCCGACCGGATGGTGAAAGGGATACGGATGACTTGGAGCTATCCCTTTCGGAACAACATAAAGCTGCCGTGGACTTCATCCGGCACTTTCTCCCTCAAGTTGTTCCGTCGGGCCAGACTGCTGCGTTTCCGGACAAGAGAATTATAGCGTCATTGGACTCTGAATTTTTTGAGCGGTTCAGGGACATCGCTCCCGAGTTTCCGTCGCAGTCCAATAATGTTGCTAGAACATTTGAATTATTGAACGACGCTATATTTAAACTTGCTTCCAGGACGGGGAAAGCAGGTTTCTTGTCCACTAATACTCTCATCCTGCCTTTCATTAATGCAAGGAATAAATTCGATACGGCAGGACAGGGTATCCCGAGAGTTCCTCTGCGTATGGACGACGAGGCGGAAGACTTAGAGCTATCATTACCGTCGTCAGCTTCTATTCCAACCGTGGTGTTGGAAACAGCTATTGCGTCTAACAGAGCCAATTTAGATGCCTTATCTTACGCAGATCACCTTACTAAGGCGTTATCACTGCGCCTTCAGGGGAAAGAGTTTCAGGATATACAATCCTCTTTAAGACTTCTTTCAAGGGCAGTAGCTTATTCCACGTGTAACTCCGCCCTTTCAGTGGCAAATCTGGAGTTGGTTAGACGTGACGCAGCCCTAGCTACATCCACACTAGTGGATTCTAAGGTGAAGAACTCTCTTAGAGTCGCTTCGGTCTCAGGAGAACTTCTCTTTGACGGCAAGCTTTCCGCTATTTATGATAAAATTAAAAAGAAAGCTAATGATTCTTTGTTGTTCAGATCTGCTCCTAAGAAGTCGGATACAGCAGACACGAATAAGACAGGCACTTCTGGGTCTAATGCGCCCAAGAGAGGTTCCTATAGAGGTTCCGGTGCGTCCTCTTGGTCTTATTCGAGAGACAGTCAGGATAGCGACTCTCATTCTGGACGTCCTTCAGGCCGGGACAATCGGTCGGACGCCCCGAGGTCGACGAGGCGAGGTGCGGGTCGTGGAAGACGTGGTTTCTCCTACCGCAGGCCTCGCAGGTCCAGGAGGTGATGGCTTAAACCTCTATCGCGTTCCGGTTGGCGGAAGGTTGTCGAGCTTTTCACAAGAGTGGGCGTCGATTACGGACGACCCTTGGGTGAGAGGAGTGACTTCGGAAGGTCTAAAGATATCCTTCAAATGAAAGCCTCCATTAACTCGAAGTCCAAAGTGGACTCATCTTCCGTCAAATCCACAGAAAAGAGACGCTCTGTTATCAGAGGTGCAGTCTCTTTTAATGAAGAACGCGGTAGAGGTCGTAGAAAACCAGGAATCTCCGGGATTCTACAGCCATCTGTTTCTGGTTCCGAAACCAGACGGCTCGTTCCGTCCAGTCATAGATTTGAGCTGGATAAACAAACTGATCGTCGCTCCGAAGTTTTATATGGAGACGATTCGATCGGTCAGAGCGAGTATTCGGGTGAACAATTATGCAACGAGCATAGATCTCAAAGATGCGTACTTTCACGTCATGGTACATCCGACATTCCGAAAGTATCTACGCTTCGCAGTCCAAGGAGTGGTGTATCAATTCCGGGCGATGTGCTTCGGATTGAATCTAGCACCCTGGGCTTTCACTCGGGTAATGAACTCGGTAATGATCTACTTCTGAGCTCATTCGTCTGTGGTAACGTCGGCCTACCTGGACGACATTCTTCAGAGGTACGGCAACGAGTTAACGCTTCAGAACGATGTTCAGAATCTTCTTCTATGGCTCCGACATCTCGGTTTTATAGTAAACGAGGAGAAGTCGGATCTGGTGCCGTCCAAGTCATTCACTCATCTGGGAATGAGCTTCGAGACGCACAACAATCTCGTTCGTCTGCCGTTAACCAGAGCGAAATTAGTCAGTTGTTACGCTCGCTATTGTCTGCACGCAGACAAAGTCACGGCGAGAGAATTTATGAGACTGATAGGTCTGTGCGGAGCCGCCGCGGATCTCATTCCGATGGGGCGGTTACGCACACGTCCTCTTCAAATTTTCCTGACTCAGAATTGGAGTGTGAAAATTCATTCGCTCGATGTAGACGTTCTCTTGTCAGATCAAGTGAAACAAGAGATTCAGACTTGGGCAAACATTCAGTGGTTAACTCAAGGAGTTCCGCTGCAGTTGCCGGATCCGAGTTTTACCGTTATGACGGATGCCAGTCAAACAGGTTGGGGTGCATCATTAATCCCAACGGATTCGAGATGCCAGGGTCTTTGGGATCCGCAATTCCTGTGCAAGCACATAAACATCAAGGAAATGATGTCAATTTGGCTTGCGTTACGTCACTGGATGGACATTATTCACGATGCTCATGTCCAAATCCTATCCGACAATACGACAGTAGTGGCGTATATACGGAATCAGGGAGGCACTCATTCAGTTCCGTTGTTCAATCTAACGGAAAGAATCCTTCTGTTTGCGTTAGAACATCACGTTCTTCTTTCGGTCCGTCACATACCGGGTCGTCTGAATGTGCTAGCAGACTCCCTTTCACGAAAGGGTCGTTTGTTGCCGTCGGAGTGGACTCTCAACAAACAAGTATTCAATCAGATTTGCTACCAATGGGAACGGCCAATGATAGACTTATTTGCGACACATCTCAACAATCAGTTGCAGACGTATGTGTCTCCGTGTCCGGATCCAAGAGCATTTGCAGTAGACGCTCTGTCGATCCCTTGGGACGGAATGATAGGATATGCGTATCCTCCAGCGCCGTTAATTCAACAAGTATTGCTAAAGATAAAACAATCTCAATGCAAGATTCTGTTGGTAGCATCTCTGTCGCCACAGAGACCGTGGATAAATCTACTCAGGTGTCTGTTGTGGGACCTACCGCGGAAGCTTCCTCCACGGGAGGATCTTCTTTCGCAGGGGAAATCGCGCCAAATCCATCACAACCCGCAAGGTCTCAACCTTCACGTTTTTCCGTTGTGCGGTCCTTCTTGCATGGCAAGCACTTTACAGGACGAGCAGTGGACGCGATTTCTAACTGTAGGAGGACTTCCTCTTCGCTAAACTATGCGGCTAAGTGGAAGGTTTTTCGTCGTTGGTGTAGGGATCATTCTGTAGATATATTTGATCCCTCTATACCAGACATTGCAAACTTTCTAGTATACTTGTTTGACGAAATCAAACTGCAGCCTGTTACTATAAAGGGTTATAGATCTATGTTATCTGATACCTATGCACATCATGATAGTTTACAAATTGGATCTAATGTCTCTTTATCGAAGTTGGTTAGAAACTTTTCGATAAATAGACCCAGAACTCTTAGATTAATTCCTAAGTGGAATTTAGCTTGGGTTCTCCTTAAATTGAAGGAAAAGCCATTTGAACCTCTTGGGACAGTAGATTTCAAATTCTTATCTTATAAGACAGCTTTTCTCTTAGCTTTCTCTTCTGCCAGAAGAGTCAGTGAGCTTCATGCACTATCGGTGGATGATTCTCATTATCGTAGTGTTGGGAACACTATCACCTTCACTACTAATGTGGGTTTTTTAGCTAAGAATCAGGCTCCTAATAAATATCCGGAACCTATTGTTATTAAGGCTCTTCCGTCTTCAGACGGGCGTAGGCCTTTACTCTGTCCTGTTAGAGCACTACGTATCTATAAACAGAGATCTCAGTTTATCAGAAAGGGACGGAAACGTTTCTTTCTGTCTTTGATGCCTAATAGAAAGGACATTTCAGTCCATTCTATTGCTAGATGGATTCAGTTAACTATCCGTACTGCTTATGAAGATTTATCTTCTTCTCAGCAGTCTGTGCTTAAGATTTCTGGGTCATTGGTAAGTATAAAAAATATATAAATTACTATAAATTTTTTAACTTTCCGGACTTTTCTTTTTTCTACACACTTCCAGATATTGAGCTGATTTTTGGTATGTTAGTCTGACATGGTGACCTACAGATCAAGTTTGCATTTTGTTCCGCTCCATTGATTTTTACCGAAATTATGGCCCTTGAACTTTGAAAAGTTCATCAAAATTACAGTTTTGCGGACTTTTTTCCTACACGCTTCCAGATATTGAGCTAATTTTTGGTATGTTAGTCTAACATGGTGGCCTACAGAACAAGTTTGGGTTTTGTTCCGCTCCACTGATTTTTACCAAAATTACGGCCACATAGACTTTGAAAAGTTCACCAAATTACAGTTTTCCGGGCTTTTTCTCTACATACTTCCAGATATTGAGCTGATTTTTGGTATGTTTGTCTAACATGGTGGCCTACAGATCAGGTTTGCATTTTGTTCTGCTCCACTGATTTTTACCAAATTTACGGCCCTTCCACTTTGAAAAGTTCATCAAAATTACAGTATTTTTATACTGTACCAATGACCCAGACATAGCTGCTGGTGCTAACTCTTAAAAATCTAGGGCCAAACACAAATTTTGCCCCCCAATCCCCAAAATTTGCATCTAAAACCAAAGAAATCATATCCTGAATGGCCCTCCATACTTCGCCTCTACTACGCATGTGCAGTGTCAAGGAGGTCCCGGAATTGGTGCCATTTATCAATCTTTGTTTGGCCCTTCATCAGTTCACATCTGACTGATCTTTGTGCTTGTAAATCTCAGTTTAAATGATTCCAGACACATAAATATTAGAGAAATGGTGGATCTAAAGAGGAAATAGAAGGAGGAGAGGAAAAATGAGTGACAGAAAATAATCAGGGCTGTAACTTA
The DNA here is from genome assembly GCA_031216915.1 of Pictodentalium vernedei. NCBI lineage: Eukaryota > Metazoa > Mollusca > Scaphopoda > Dentaliida > Dentaliidae > Pictodentalium > Pictodentalium vernedei. Next base: position 478,783,521 of record CM062296.1, read on the forward strand.
AATTTTTTTAATGAAATTATGTTAAGTTACCTATTTTCAAGGCATGGGCCTGTTGTGGTCATTCTTGCTATAAAGTTACACTGCTTGTTCAGTGTTTTCCTCTCTCCCTTTCCTTTAAGTCCCCCCTTGCTATTCTCCCATGCTTTTGGCATATTTTCTGTAATATTATTACTAAAATTTCTTGGGAGTTTTAGCTGGGTAACAGAATGAATTCTGTTCTTTTCCCCATGTTTACGTCCTCACCCATGGGTGTTTAGGCGTAGTGTTCTGCATCTACCATCTGATGTTCTGCAGTTTCTTCCCTGGAAGTCTCTGTTTTGCATCAGATAGTGTATTTTTGGTAACTGATTTCGGGCCATGGTTATCAGTGCCTGGAGTCATGTTTCTGGTGTTTTTACACTTCTTGTTTACATTGACAGCAGTCTCTGTGGAGGGGGATTTCTTCTATTTGTGTTAGTTTAATCATAACAAGATACATTATTATTATTCGTAAGTGTTGCATTAATTTTTAAAAATATTTTTAAAATTTTTGTCCACACTTAGGCTTGGGATCCATTGGGGCTCAACGTTACTTTTCAGAAACTTGGGCTTTTCTGAAAAAATATTTGTTCAAAAATTTTTTTTTTTGATTTCAATTATTTTTTTTTCTATGTTAATGGATCATGTTATTATGTATCTTTGTTTTCAGGGGTTGGTGCGAGTACTAGGACTTTTTGTATTCTTCTCACAATGAAAGGATATTGTTCAATTGTAATAAGAGGAAATCTTCCTCTGACTTTCATAATCATTGTATTAATTGTAGTCAGTGTACTCGCACTAACTCCTGTTCAGTATGTGTCAATTGGATGACAAACATGGGAAGCGTGTGTCACGGTATGTTAGCGGGGAAATGGCCATGCCGGTCCTTTCTCCGCAGGGTCACTCTAGTTTATCAATCTCTATTTCAGACGAACAAGAACAGGGTGATGTATCCGTGATGTCTTCCAAAAGTGTGCCTCCGTCGTCACAATTAAATGAAGAGCTAGCGGTAAAGTGCTCATGGAAATACGTCAATTGCCTAAGAGGTCCCTAGTAGGATCGACGGCCTTTGACGTCCGCTAGCTCGCCAGGTGTAGCATCCATTCATCGAATGGTTCGGCAGCCGGGTTTGTCCGTTGCGGTCCAGAAAGGAGTTTTGAGTGATGCGAGCACTATAAATCAACTAAGTGCACACCCAGTGACGGTACAAAATGTTTCGCATTCGGAGCATACGTCCGCCGCTCGGGACGCTCCGTTATATAGACAGTCCGGAGAGACTGTCAATAAGGCTTCCTCATCCTCACGGCAGCGCACACGACCGCACCTTGGCTACATGACCTCGGATATCCGGCCAGTCTCGCCAATCAGAGAATCCACGGTGACCAGCTCACACCATCCGGTAGCCAGGGACACGAGGCCTGTAGACTCCGGACGTTCGCATAAGAAAAGTATGCAGGAGTCAACGTGCACGGAGCTTCCAGCGGCAAAGCATCGTAAGACCGCTACTCCACAGGCCTCAATGACGGACGTGCTATCCCAAATAGCACAACTTATCGCAGCATCCCAGCAACAACAGAATCTCTGTTGGATCAGGTAGTATCCGACGACGCTGGGTCGGTACGCTCCGCTGAAGCATCAGGTACGGACGTCCGAAAACTTCATATGGTCCGACAGGATGACGAAAGGGATTCGGAGGATTTCGAGCTTTCCCTTTCGGAACAACATAAGCTGCCGTACATTTCATCCGGCTTTATCTTCTAGAGGTTGTTTCGTCAGATCAGAATGCTGCGATGCCGGATAAGAGACTGATAGCGTCTGTGGACACAAGAATTTTTTGATCGGTTCAGGGACATCGTCCCTCAGTTTCCGACACAGTCCAATAATGTCACAGGAACTTTCGAATTATTGAATGACGCTATATATATATGCTTGCTATTAAACAAGCAAGTCTGGTTTCTTGTTCGCAAAAGTTACCATGATGTCTTCCAAAAGTGTGCCTCTGTCGTCATAGTTAAATGAAGAGCTAGCGGCAATAAGTGCTCATGGAAATACGTCAATCGCCTAAGAGGTCCCTAGTAGGATCGACGGCGTTGACATCCGCTAGCTCGCCCGGTGTAGCGTCCATTCATCGAATGGTTTGGCAGCCGGGTTCGTCCGTTGCGGTCCAGGAAGGAGATTCGGGTGATGCAAGCACTATAATTAGACAAAAGTGCACACCCAGTGACGACGGATCAGAGGAGTGATCGGAGGAAGCCTATTAGTCTGGTTCCTAGCTCGTCCAGGTCCATCCGGGCTGCGAGCGAGAGAGGCCCCTCCCTCGTACAACAACATCTGGGACCAGATGTTGTGGTAAAAAACATTTCGCATTCGGAGCATACGTCTGCCGCTTGGTTCATAAATATGACCTGTAGACTGTGCCCAAGGTTTTTGGGCTTCAGGGGCACCTGTAGCCGCCACAGTTGACCAACCATGACCAAAAGGAGATGTCATCATCTAGGCATTATATGGAGACAACCTAACAAGTTACAAAGAAAGCCTTCCATAAATACGACCTATAGACTATGCTAAAGGTTTTTGGGCTCAGGCAATTGCCTAAGAGGTCCCTAGTAGGATCGACAGCCTTTGACGTCCGCTAGCTCGCCAGGTATAGCGTCCATTCATCGAATGGTTCGGCAGCCGGGTTCGTCCGTTGCGGTCCAGAAAGGAGTTTTGAGTGGGACTTAGAAAATTTAGGACCAAAATCCGGAAATTTTTTTTTTTGTTTTTTATGCATTTCTGTCAATTTTAAGACAAAAAAAAAAAAAAAAATTTTTTACCCTGAAAATTTGGGGTCTGGGTGGGACTCACAAAATTTTGGACCAAAATCCGAAAAAAATTTTTTTTGTTTTTTATGCATTTCTGTCAATTTTAAGACAAAATTTTTTTTTTTTTTTTCCCTGAAAATTTGGGGTCCGGGTGGGAAATTTTTTTTTTTTTTGTTTTTTATGCAATTTGGGGTCTGGGTGGGACTTGGAAAATTTTGGACCAAAATCCCCAAAAAATTTTTTTTGTTTTTTATGCATTTCTGTCAATTTTAAGACAAAAAAAAAAAAAAAAAAAAATTTTCCCCCTCAAAATTTTGGGTCCAGGTGGGACTTAGAAAATTTTTGACCAAAATCCGGAAATTTTTTTTTGTTTGTTTTTTATGCATTTCTGTCAATTTTAAGACAAAAAAAAAAAAAATTTGTTCCCCTGAAAATTTGGGGTCCGGGTGGGACTTAGAAAATTTTGGACCAAATTCTGGAAATTTTTTTTTTTTGTTTTTTTATGCATTTCTGTCAATTTTAAGACAAAAAAAAAAAAAAAAATTTTTTACCCTGAAAATTTGGGGTCCGTGGAAAATTTTGGACCAAAATCCCCAAAAAATTTTTTTTGTTTTTTATGCATTTCTGTCAATTTTAAGACAAAAAAAAAAAAAAAAAAAAATTTCCCCCGGAAAATTTTGGGTCCGGGTGGGACTTAGAAAATTTAGGACCAAAATCCGGAAATTTTTTTGGGGTTTTTTTTTTATGCATTTCTGTCAATTTTAAGACAAAAAAAAAAAAAGAAAATTTTTTTACCCTGAAAATTTGGGGTCCGGGTGGGACTCACAAAATTTTGGACCAAATTCCGAAAAAAATTTTTTTGGTTTTTTATGCATTTCTGTCAATTTTAAGACAAAAATTTTTTTTTTTTTTCCCCTGAAAATTTGGGGTCCGGGTGGGAAATTTCTTTTTTGTTTTTTATGCATTTCTGTCAATTTTAAGACAAAAAAAAAAAAAAAAAAAATTTTCCCCTGAAATTTTTCCCCCAAAAGTGTGCCTCTGTCGTCATAGTTAAATGAAGAGCTAGTGGCAATAAGTGCTCATGGAAATACGTCAATCGCCTAAGAGGTCCCTAGTAAGATCGACGGCGTTGACATCCGCTAGCTCGCCCGGTGTAGCGTCCATTCATCGAATGGTTTGGCAGCCGGGTTCATCCGTTGTGGTCCAGGAAGGAGATTCGGGTGATGCAAGCAAGGTTTTTGGGCTTTGTGGGCACCTGTAGCCGCCACAGTTGACCAACCATGACCAAAAGGAGATGTCATCATCTAGGCATTATATGGAGACAACCTAACAAGTTACAAAGAAAGCCTTCCATAAATACGACCTATAGACTATGCTAAAGGTTTTTGGGCTCAGGCAATTGCCTAAGAGGTCCCTAGTAGGATCGACAGCCTTTGACGTCCGCTAGCTCGCCAGGTATAGCGTCCATTCATCGAATGGTTCGGCAGCCGGGTTCGTCCGTTGCGGTCCAGAAAGGAGTTTTGAGTGGGACTTAGAAAATTTAGGACCAAAATCCGGAAATTTTTTTTTTTGTTTTTTATGCATTTCTGTCAATTTTAAGACCAAAAAAAAAAAATTTTTTACCCTGAAAATTTGGGGTCCAGGTGGGACTTGGAAAATTATGGACTAAAATCCCCCAAAATTTTTTTTTGTTTTTTATGCATTTCTGTCAATTTTAAGACAAAAAAAAAAAAAAAAAAATTTTTTACCCTGAAAATTTGGGGTCCGGGTGGGACTCACAAAATTTTGGACCAAAATCTGAAAAAAATTTTTTTTGTTTTTTATGCATTTCTGTCAATTTTAAGACAAAAATTTTTTTTTTTTTTCCCCTGAAAATTTGGGGTCTGGGTGGGACCAAATTCCGGAAATTTTTTTTTTTGTTTTTTATGCATTTCTGTCAATTTTAAGACAAAAAAAAAAAAAAAAAAAATTTTCCCCTGAAAATTTTTTTTGTTTTTTATGCATTTCTGTCAATTTTAAGACAAAATTTTTTTTTTTTTTTTCCCTGAAAATTTGGGGTCCGGGTGGGAAATTTTTTTTTTTTTTGTTTTTTATGCAATTTGGGGTCTGGGTGGGACTTGGAAAATTTTGGACCAAAATCCCCAAAAAATTTTTTTTGTTTTTTATGCATTTCTGTCAATTTTAAGACAAAAAAAAAAAAAAAAAAAAATTTTCCCCCTCAAAATTTTGGGTCCAGGTGGGACTTAGAAAATTTTTGACCAAAATCCGGAAATTTTTTTTTGTTTGTTTTTTATGCATTTCTGTCAATTTTAAGACAAAAAAAAAAAAAATTTGTTCCCCTGAAAATTTGGGGTCCGGGTGGGACTTAGAAAATTTTGGACCAAATTCTGGAAATTTTTTTTTTTTGTTTTTTTATGCATTTCTGTTAATTTTAAGACAAAAAAAAAAAAAAAAACATTTTTTACCCTGAAAATTTGGGGTCCGTGGAAAATTTTGGACCAAAATCCCCAAAAAATTTTTTTTGTTTTTTATGCATTTCTGTCAATTTTAAGACAAAAAAAAAAAAAAAAAAAAATTTCCCCCTGAAAATTTTGGGTCCGGGTGGGACTTAGAAAATTTTGGACCAAAATCCGAAAAAAATTTTTTTTGTTTTTTAGGCATTTCTGTCAATTTTAAGACAAAAAAAAAAAAAAAAAATTTTTCCCCCCTGAAAATTTGGGGTCCGGGTGGGACTTAGAAAATTTAGGACCAAAATCCGGAAATTTTTTTTGGGTTTTTTTTTATGCATTTCTGTCAATTTTAAGACAAAAAAAAAAAAAGAAAATTTTTTTACCCTGAAAATTTGGGGTCCGGGTGGGACTCACAAAATTTTGGACCAAATTCCGAAAAAAATTTTTTTTGTTTTTTATGCATTTCTGTCAATTTTAAGACAAAAATTTTTTTTTTTTTTTCCCCTGAAAATTTGGGGTCTGGGTGGGACCAAATTCCGGAAATTTTTTTTTTTGTTTTTTATGCATTTCTGTCAATTTTAAGACAAAAAAAAAAAAAAAATTGTTCCCCTGAAAATTTGGGGTCCGGAAGGGACTTAGAAAATTTTGGATCAAATTCCGGAAATTTTTTTTTTTTGTTTTTTATGCATTTCTGTCAATTTTAAGACAAAAAAAAAAAAAAAATTTTCCCCTGAAAATTTGGGGTCCGGGTGGGACTTAGAAAATTTTGGATCAAAATCTGGAAATTTTTTTTTTTGTTTTTTATGCATTTCTGTCAATTTTAAGACAAAAAAAAAAAAAAAAATTTTTCCCTGAAAATTTGGGGTCCGGGTGGGACTCACAAAATTTTGGACCAAAATCCGTAAATTTTTTTTTTGTGTTTTTTATGCGTTTCTGTCAATTCTAAGACAAAAAGAAATTTTTTTTTTTTACACCGAAAATTTTGGGTCCGGGTGGGACTTCGAAAATTTTGGACCAAAATCCAGAAATTTTTGTTTTTGTTTTTTAGGCATTTCGGTCAGTTTTAAGACAAAAAAAAAATTTTTTTTTTACCCTGAATATTTGGGGTCCGGGTGGGACTTCGAAAATTTTGGACCAAAATCCGGAAATTAGTTTTAGCGTTTTTATGTGTTTTAAGAAGAAGAAAAAAATTTAGGCTGAAAGAATTTTGTTTGGGAAAAAAATTTGGTTTTTATGTGTTTATCTCAATTTTGGGACGTTAAAGTGCAGGAACTGAAAATAGAAGGAAAATCCTTTGTATTGTGTGGGCACAATCGCTTCATCTAGTTGGTATATGCTTTTCTTAGGAGGGGCGTATGCAGCTTATTCAAGTCAAGTCCCTGGTTTGATATTTAGACTACCATGTCAGGTGAGCGCCCTCAGGCCCCCTGGGGCCTCTTGTATACATCTTCAGGTTACTGATGTGCCACGCTGTATAGTTTTGGGTGTAAATCTGACAATTTGATCCTGAGATATTAACCCTTTATCCTTCAAATTGAAAATTCCTCCAATCACTTTATGAAAAATATTGCTTGGATTATCATGTTACTTTATATATATCTTCATGTTACTGATGTTCCGAGCTGTATAGTTTTTGGTGTAAATCTGATAATTTGATCCTGGGATATTAACTCTTTATCCTTCAAATTGAGAATTCTTCCAATCCCTTTGGCATGAGATAACTCAAAAAATATCAATCTGATTGTCATGTTACTTTATGTATGTGTTCAGATTGCTGATGTGCCGAGCTGTATAGTTTTTGGTGTAAATCTGATAATTTGATCCTGTGATATTAACCCCTTTATCCTTCAAATTGAGAACTCACCCAATCCATTTCTTTGTCATGCGATAACTCAAAAAATATTAATCCGATTATCTGGTTACTTTATATATGTATTCAGGTTACTGATGTGCTGTGCTGTATAGTTTTTAGCTCACCGAAGGGAGCTCAACTTATCACTTGCCGTCCGTCGTGAACACTTTTCAAACGACTTCTCCTCTGAAACCACTGGTCCGATTTTCACGAAACTTCATGTTCATTACTATATGGCAATTCAGGTTTGTTTAAATGATATGGCCATGTCCCTTGGGGGCTCTGTATGGGGCATAATTCTGATAGCACCGTATGAATTATAGAAAAATTATTAAAAATTCTTCTTCTCCAAAACCAGTGGGCAGAATCTTTTGATACTTGGTATGCAGCATCTTGGTATGGGTCTGATTCAAGTTTGTTCAAATCGAGTCCCTCAACCAATTTTTTTTTCACTTAGTGCAATTTAAGAAAAAATTCTTTAAAAATCTTCTCCCGAACCAGTGGGCAAAATCTTTTGATATTTGAGATTCAAGTTTGTTCAAGCCAATTCCTTGGGTTCAAATTTGGGCTCACTGTGGGAGTCCAAATTATAACTTAGTTCAAAATGAGGAATTTTCCTTAAAAAAAATCCTCTTCATCAGATCCAGCAGTCGGAATGTTTTGATATTTGTTATGCAGCATCCTTAGGGGGTGAGATTCAAGTTTGTTCAAGCCAAATCCCTAGGTTCATATTTGAGCTCACTGTGGAAGCTTGAATTGTGACTTAGTTCAAAATGAGGAATATTTTTAAAACATCTTCTTCTTCAGATCCAGCCTTCGAAATGTTTTGATATTTGGTATGAAGCATTCTTATGGGGGAGGGGGGTGGGATTCAAATTTGTTGAAGCCAAATCCTTTGGTTCATATTTGGGCTCCCTATGGGAGCCCAAATTATAACTTAGTTCAATATGAGGAATTTTTCTTTAAAAATCTTGTTCAAATCCAGCAGTCGGAATATGTTTTGATATTTGGTATGCAGCATCCTTAGGGGGTTGAGATTCAAGTTTGTTGAAGCCAAGTCCCTGTGGGAGCCTGAATTATAACTTAGTTCAATATGAGGATTTTTTCTTTAAAAATCTTCTTCTTCAGATTTACCAGTCGGAATGTTTTGATATTTGGCATACAGCATCCTTAGGGGGGTAAGATTCAAGTTGTTCAAGACAAGTCTGTAGGTTCATATTTGGGCTCACTGTGGGATCCCGAATTATAACTTAGTTCAAAATGAGGAATTTTCTTTAAAAATCTTCTTCTTCAGATCCAGCAGTCAGAATGTTCTGATATTTGGTACAGAATCTTGGGAGCATTATGCTTTCACCATGTCCATCTGTCCTTCTCTCCGTCTGTCATGCGGCGTTAACTTTTGGTTTCCCTCAAATAACTAAAGAACCACTTATTTGATTACATCATAATTTTAGGGGTAACTTGTGGATGACTAGACAATATTTCCTTTCCATTTGGGTCCAGCTAGCCAATTCCATTTGAATGCTATGGCAGTCATATTGAATTTAGTTTCCGTCCAATAACTGGTGAAGGCTGACTCAAATCATTTCTATTTTAGCTCAACTTGACAAAGTCAAGCTGAGCTATTGCCATCACTTCTCGTCTGTCGGTGCACGTACATGCACAATTTCCTTTGGCACACCTCATAGTTCGCATTTATGATCAGATCGCTTTGAAACTTGGTATGCTTGTTTGGGGTGACCTCTAGATGGGAGCTATAAAATTTCTTCAATTTCCGTCAAAAATGTTGCTGCGGCCAATGTCCATAATTTCCTTTGGCACATCTCACAGGTCGTGTTTATGATCAGATCGCTTTGAAACTGGGTATGCTTGTTTGGGGCTACCTGTAGATGGGAGCTATCGATTTTCTTCAATTTCCATCAAAAAATGTTGCTACTGGCAATGACCTTCAATAAACTTAGTGCAATTTTGCATCAATATTTCCCTTTTGGCACACCCAGCAGTACACAGTTTCGACCAGATCACTTTGAAACTTGGTATGTTTGTTTGGGGTGAGCTCTAGATGGGAGCTATCGATTTTCTTCCATTTCCGTCAAAAAATGTTGCCGGTGACAATATTCTTGGAACTTAGTTAAGTCAGACCTCAATATTTGCCTTTGTCACACCCTGCAGGGCGTATTTATGATTGAATTGTTTTGAAACCTGGCATGCTTGTTTAGGGTGACCTCTACATGGGAGCTATCAATTTTGTTCCATTTTCTGTCAAAAAATGTTGCCACTGGCTGTGTCCTTTGAACTTAGTTTAGTCAGGCATCAACATATTCCTTTGGCATGCTCTACAGGGCACATTTTTGATCAGAATAGTTTGAAACTTGGAATGTTTGTTTGGGGTTACCTCTAGATGGGAGCTATTGATTTGCTGCAATTTCTGTCAAAAAGTGTTGCCACTGGCAATAACCTTCAATGAACTTCATGCAGTTATGCATCAATATTTCCCTTTGGGGCAGCCTACAGTGCACATTTTTGACCGGATCGCTTTGAAACTTGGTGTGCTTGTTTGGGGTGACCTCTAGATGGGTGCTATCGATTTTCTTTCATTTCTGTCCAAAATAGTTGCCATTGGCAACGACCTCTGATGAACTTGGATCACTTGCAAACTTGGTGTGCTTGTGTGGGGTGACATCTATACGAGAGCTTTCAATTTTCTGTCCATTTCTGTCAAAAAACGTTGTCACTGACCTTTGAACTTAGTTTAGTCAGAGCTCAATATTTCCCTTTAACACACCCTTCAGGGCACATTTATGATCGGATCACTTTGAAACTTGGTATGTGTGTTCGGGGTGACTTCTAGATGAGAGCTATTGCTTTTTCTCATTTCCATAAAATATTACTGTCGTTATCACCAGCCTTTGAACTTACTGCATTTGTGCATCAACTTATCCCTTTTGCACTCTCTGCAGGGTATATTTATGAATTTCCATAAAAATAAAATCAAAAACCTTGCCACAAGCAATGACCTTAAAACTTAGTGGATTTGTACATTAACGTCTTCCTTTGGCATACCTCAGAGGGCACATTCATTATCAGTTTGTTTTGAAACTGTGTATGCTTATGCAGGGTGACAAAGATAGGAGCTATTGATTTTTAGCTCAACTTGACAAAGTCAAGCTGAGCTATTGCCATCACTTCTCGTCCATCGGCGTACGTATGTATGTACATACGTACGTACATTAGTACGTTAGTACATACGTCCACAATTTCCTTTGGCACATCTCACAGGTCTCATTTATGATCAGATCACTTTGAAACTTGGTATGCTTGTTTGGGATGACCTCTAGATGGGAGCTATCGATTTTCTTCAATTTCTGTCAAAAAATGTTGCCGCGGCCAACGTTCTTAGAACTTAGTTTAGTCAAACCACAATATTTCCCTTTGGCACACCCTACAGGGCACATTTATGATTGGATTGCTTTGAAACCTGGTATGCCTGTTCAGGGTGATCTCTAGTTGGGAGCTATCGATTTTTTTCAATTTCCATCAAAAAATGTTGCCACGGCCAACGTTCTTAGAACTTAATTTAGTCAGACCTCAATATTTCCCTTTGGCGCACCCTACAGGGCACATTTATGATCGCATTGCTTTGAAACTTGGTATGCGTGTTTGGGGAGACCTCTAGATGGGAGCTATCGATTTTCTTCAATTTTCGTCAAAAAATGTTGCCGCAGCCAACATTCTTAGAACTTAGTTTAGTCAGAAGACCTCAATATTTCCCTTTGGCACAATCTACAGGGCACATTCATGATCGGATTGCTTTGACACCTGGCATGCTTGTTTGGGGTGCCTTCTAAATGGAAGCTATCGATTTTCTTCAATTTCCATCGAAAAATGTTGCCGTGGCCAACGTTCTTAGAACTTAGTTTAGTCAGACCACAATATTTCCCTTTGGCACACCCTACAGGGCACATTTATGATTGGATTGTTTTGAAACCTGTTATGTTTGTTTAGGGTGACCTCTAGATGGGAGCTATCGATTTTCTTCAATTTCCGAAGAAAAAAATGTCACAGCCAACGTTCTTAGAACTTAGTTTAGTCAGACCACAATATTTTCCTTTGGCACACCCTACAGGGCACATTTATGATCATATTGCTTGGAAACCTGGTATGCTTGTTTGGGGAGACCTCTAGATGAGCTATCGATTTTCTTCAATTTCCGTCAAAAAATGTTGCCATGGCCAACGTTCTTAGAACTTAGTTCAGTCAGAAGACCTCAATATTTCCCTTTGGCACACCCTACAGGGCACATTTATGGTCGGATTGCTTTGAAACCTGGCATGCTTATTTGGGGTGACCTCTAGATGGGAGCTATCGATTTTCTTCAATTTCCATCAAAAAATGTTGCCTCGGCCAATTTTCTTAGGACTTAGTTTAGTCAGACCACAATATTTCCCTTTGGCACACCCTACAGGGCACATTTATTATTGGATTGCTTTGAAACCTGGTATGCCTGTTTAGGGTGACCTCTAGATGGGAGCTGTCGATTTTCTTCAATTTCTGTCAAAAAATGTTGCCATGGCCAATGTTCTTAGAACATTGTTTAGTCAGACCACAATATTTCCCTTTGGCACACCCTACAGGGCACATTTATGATCAGATTGCTTTGAAACCTGGTATGCTTGTTTGTAGTTACCTCTAGATGGGAGCTATCGATTTTTTTCCATTTCTGGTCCAAAAATGTTGCCACGGCCAACATTCTTAGAACTTAGTTTAGTCAGAAGACCTCAATATTTCCCTTTGGCACACCCTTCAGGGCACATTTACAGGGTATATTTATGAATTTCCATAAAAAAAGAGAAAAAAACATTGCCACAAGCAATGACATTCCAACTTAGTGCATTTGTGCATTAACATCTTCTTTTGGCATGCCTCAGAGGGTGCATTCAGTATCAGGTTGTTTTGAAACTTTGTATGCTTATGCAGGATGACAAAGATAGGAGCTATCGATTTTCCTTTCATTTCCACCAAAAACAGTCTTTGAATTTATTGCATTTGTGCATCAACATTCCTCTTTGACATGGCCTTTGACATGGCCTACAGGCCACATTTATCAGGATTTTTTAGCTCAACTTGACAAAGTCAAGCTGAGCTATTGCAATCACTTCTCGTCCGTCGGCATATGTACGTACGTCTACAATTTCCTTTGGCACACCTCACAGGTCGCATTTATGATCAGATTGCTTTGAAACTTGGTATACTTGTTTGGGGTGACCTCTAGATGGGAGCTATCGATTTTCTTCAATTTCCGTCATACAATGTTGCCGTGGCCAACGTTCTTAGAACTTAGTTTAGTCAAACCTCAATATTTCCCTTTGGCATACCCTACAGGGCACTTTTATGGTTGAATCGCTTTGAAACTTGGTATGCTTGTTTGGGGTGGTCTCTAGATGGGAGCTATGGATTTTCTTCAATTTCCGTCAAAAAATGTTGTCGCGGCCAACGTTCTTAGAACTTAGTTTAGTCAGAAGACCTCAGTATTTCCCTTTGGCACACCCTACAGGACACATTTATGAATGGATTGCTTTGAAACCTGGTATGCTTGTTTGGGGTAACCTCTAGATCAGAGCTATCGATTTTCTTTCATTTCCATCAAAAAATGTTGCCACGGCCAACGTTCTTAGAACTTAGTTTAGTCAGACCTCAATATTTCCCTTTGGCACACCCTACAGGGCACATTTATGATTGGATTGCTTTGAAACCTGGCATGCTTGTTTTGGGTGACCTCTAGATGGGAGCTATCTATTTTCTTCCATTTCTGTCAAAAAATGTTGCTGCGGCCAACGTTCTTAGAACTTAGTTTAGTCAGATCTCAATATTTCCCTTTGGCACACCCTACAGGGCACATTTATGATTGGATTGCTTTGAAACCTGGCATGCTTGTTTGGGGTGACCTCTAGATGGGAGCTATCGATTTTCTTCCATTTGCATTAAAAAATGTTGCTGCGGGCAGCAACCTTTGAACTTAGTTTAGTCAGGCATCAATATATTCCTTTGGCACAAAATTTCATATGCAGGTTTGGGGTCATGTCTAGATGAGAATGTCTCCTTTTGGTCATGTTCGGTCAACCGGTATGGCTGTCTGAGCCCAAAACCCGAAAACCATTAGCACAGTCTACAGGTCATATTTATGAAGGGATTTCATTGTGACTTGGTATAATGACTAGATGAGAACGTCCCTTTTTGGTCATGATCTGTCAACCGTGATGGCTCCCCAAGCCTTAAACCCAAAAACTTTTAGTAGTCTGCAGGTCATGTTTAATATGGAGGGATTTCATTGTAACTTGGTAGGATGACTCCGTAGGATGTCTAGATGAGAACTTCACCATTTGGTCGCGATCTGTCAGCCGTGATGACTGCCCAAGCCCAAAACCCAAAAACCTTTAGCACAATCTACAGGTCATATTTATACAGGGATTTCATTGTAACTTGGAAGGTTGACTTCATATAATGTCTAGATAAGAAAGTCACCTTTTGGACGTGATTGGGCAACTGTTATGGCTACAGGGGCCTGAAGCCCGAAAACCTTTAGCACAGTCATATTTATGAATGGATTTCATTGTAACTTGATAGGATGGCTCCAAATAATGTCTAGATGAGAACATCCCCTTTTGATAGCGATAATTCAGCCTTGATGGCTGCCTGAGCCCAAAAACCTTTAGCATAGTCTATAGGTCGTATTTATGGAAGGATTTCTTTGTAACTTGTTAGGTTGTCTCCATATAATGCCTAGATGATGACATCTCCTTTTGGTCATGATTGGTCAACTGTGGCGGCTACAGGTGCCCCTGAAGCCCAAAAACCTTGGGCACAGTCTACAGGTCATATTTATGAATGGATTTCATTGTACCTTCGTAGGATCACTCCAGATGATGCCCAGATGAGAATGTCCCCTTTTGGGTGTGATAATTCAACCATGATGGCTGCCCCTGTCTGAAAACCTTTAGCACAGTCTAGAGGTCATATTTATGAAGGAATTTCATTGTAACTTGGTAGGTTGACTTCATATAACGTCTAAATGAGAATGTCCCCTTTTGGACACGATTCGGCAACTCTGATGGCCACAAGGGCCCAAAGCCTGATAACCTTTAGCACAGTCTACAGGTCATAATTATGAAGGGATTTCATTGTACCTTGGTACAATGACTCCAAATAATGTCTAGATGAGAACGTCCCCTTTTGGTTGCGATCATTCATCCTTGATGGCTGCCCGAGCACAAAACCCCAAAACCTTTAGCATAGCCTTTTGGTCATATTTATGGAAGGATTTCATTGTAACTTGTTAGGCTGACTCCATATAATGCCTAGATGATGACATCCCCTTTTGGTTGTGTTTGGTCAACTGTGACGGATTCAGGGGCCCGAAGCCCAAAAACCTTGAGCACATTCTACAGGTCATATTTATGAAGGGATTTCATTGCAAGTCCGCAGGATCACTCCAGATTATGCCCAGATGACAATGCCCCCTTTTGGTCACGATCATTCAACTATGATGGCTTCCCGAACCCAAAACCCGAAAAATTTTACTACAGACTACAGGTCGTATTTGTGAAGGGATTTCATTGTAACTTTGTAGAATGACTCAGTATGACGTCGAGATGAGGACGTCCCCTTTTAGTTGCAATCGGTCTACCATCATGGCTACACAGGCCTGAAGCCCAAAAAACCTTTAGCAAGTTTACAGGCCATATTTATGAAGGGATTTCAATGTAACTTGATAGAATGACTCGTTTTGGAATAATTTCACTGTAATTTGGTAACTTTTGTTGACATACGTTAACTGTGAGGGCCACAAACATTAACTGTGATGTCATATTAACTCATATTAACCCACCCCTCTGCTCTTTAGTACAGTGTACACCTCATATTATTTTTCATTAAAAACATAGCATACAGGGAACAGAAATTAACATATTCCCAATTATCACAATTCTTGTCTTATTTCATAATCCTTTCACAAACATTGAACATTATCCTTTTCATCAAACACAACACACAAACAAGTTAAGATACAGTGCCATTGACACTTTCATTTGATTATGCTTTAATGGTGTCTAGAGGAAGCTTTCTTTCGATTTTGGTCCAGCTAGCCAATTCAAGATAGCCACCATGGTGGCCATATTGAATTTTGTTTCCATCCAATAACTAATGAATGCTGCCTCGAATCATTTTTATTAGCACAACTTGACAAAGCCAAACTGAGCTATTGCCATCACTTCTCGTTTGTCAGCGTACGTACGCATGTATGTCCGGGCATGTGTACGTATGTATGTATACGTACGTACATCCACAGTTTCCTTCGGCACACCACACAGGTTGCATTTATGATCGCTTTGAAACTTGGTATGCTTGTTTGTGGTGACCTCTAGATGGGAGCTATCGATTTTCTTCAATTTCCATCAAAAATTGTTGCTGCAGGCAACGTTCTTAGAACTTAGTTTAGTCAGACCTCAATATTTCCCTTGGGCACACCCTACAGGTCACATTTATGAATGATTGCTTTGAAGCATGGCATGCTTGTTTGGGGTGACCTCTAGATGGGACCTATCGATTTTCTTCCATTTGCATCAAAAAATGTTGCCGCGGGTAGCAACCTTTGAACTTAGTTTAGTCAGGCATCAATATATTCCTTTGGCACACCTTACAGGGCACATTTTTATCAGATCAGTTTGAAACTTGGTAGGTGTGCTTGTTTGGGGTTACCTCTAGATGGGAGCTATCGATTTTCATCGAAATCTGCCAAGAAATGCTGCCGCTGGCAATGACCTTTGATGAACTTTGTGCAGTTATGCATCAAAATTTCCTTTTGGCACACCCTGCAGGGCACATTTATTATTTGATCACTTTGAAACTTGGTATGCTTGTTTGGGGTGACCTCTAGGTGGGACCTATTGATTTTCTTTCATTTCCGTCAAAAAATGTTGCTGTTGGCAACGTTCTTAGAACTTAGTTTTAGTGAGACCTCAATATTTCCCTTTGGCACACCCTACAGGGCACATTGCTTCGAAATCTGGCATGCTTGTTTGGAGTGACCTCTAGATAGGAGCTATTGATTTTGTTCCAATTCCATCAAAAAATGGTACCGCTGGCAACTACCTTTGAACTAAGTTTAGTCAGGCATCAATATATTCCTTTGGCCTGCCGTACAGGGCACATTTATGATCAGATCGGTTTGAAACTTTGTATGCTTGCTTGGGGTTACCTCTAGATGGGAGCTATCGATTTTCTTTGATTTCCGTCAAAAATTGTTGCCACTGGCAATGACCTTTGATGAACTTAGTGCAGTTATGCATCAATATTTCACTTTTGGCACATCCTGCAGTGCACAGTTTTGACCAGATCACTTTGAAACTTGGTATGCTTGTTTGGTGTAAGCTCTAGATGGGAGCTATCAATTTTCTTCCATTTCCGTCAAAAAATGTTGCAGCTGGCAACATTCTAAGAACTGAGTTTAGTCAAACCTCAATATTTCACACCTTATAGGGCATATTTATGATCGAATTGTTTTGAAACCTCTCATGCTTGTTTGGGGTGACCTCAACATGGGAGCTATTGATTTTCTTCCATTTTCTGTCAAAAAATATTGCCAGTGGCAACAACCTTTGAACTTAGTTTAGTCAAGGCTCAACATATTCCTTTGGCACGCCCTAAAGGGCACATTTATGATCAGGATGGTTTGAAACTTATATGTTTGTTTGGGGTTACCTCTAGATGGGAGCTATCGATTTTTTTCCATTTCCATCAAAAATAGTTGCCATTGGCAACAACCTTTGATGAACTTATTCAAAACTTAGTGCAGTTAAGCATCAATATTTCCATTTTACACACCCGGCAGGGTACATTTTTGATTGGATCGCTTGCAAACTTGGTGTGCTTGTGTGAGGTGACATCTACAGTGTGAGCTGTCAATTTTCTTCCATTTCTGTCAAAAAATGTTGCCGCTGACCTTTGAACTTAGTTTAGTCAGACCTCAATATTTCCCTTTGGTACACCCTTCAGGACACATTTATGATCGGATCACTTTGAAACTTGGTATGTGTGTTTGAGGTGACCTCTAGATATGAGCTATTGCTTTTTTTCATTTCCATAAAACATTATTGTCATTATCATTTTATTTATTTATTTATTGGTGTTTAAGGTCACAACTTATGCACAATGGCTAATCGTGACCGTGACAGTTTTACGGGTGGAGGAAGCCGGAGTACCCGGAGAGAACCACCGAGCAACGACGAGCAGCTGTCAGCTCTCCAACATCGTAACTCTGAACTCTGCACCACAGCACAGGCAGGGTTAGAGTGGTTGAAGACATGCGCACCATCGACGTGCAGTACGCCTCAGTACACAGCGTCATCATGCCCCCATGTAGGCAATCGAGGTGAAGTGTCTTGCCCAAGGACACAACGCGGTGGGATTCGAACCGAGGACCTCTCGGCTTGCAGCCTGCACCTCTACCAACTGAGCCACCGCGCCCCCATTTTCATTATCACAAGCCTTTGAACTTACTGCATTTGTGCATCAACTTATCCCTTTTGCACTCTCTGCAGGGTATATTTATGAATTTCCACAAAAAAACCCCCCAAAAAACAACATTGCCACAAGCAATGACCTTCCACTTAGTTCATTTGTGCATTTACATCTTCCTTTGGCATGGCTTAGAGGGCACATTCATTATTAGGTTGTTTTGAAACTTTGTATGCTTATGCAGGGTGACAAAGATAGGAGCTATTGATTTTCTTTTCATTTCCATCAAAAACTGTTGCTGTTAGCAACAATCTTTGAATTTATTGCATTTTGCATCAACATTCTTTGACATGGCCTACAGGCCACATTTATCATAGGATTGTTTTTGAACTTGGTTTGCTCATTAGGAAAGACCTTTAGATACGATCTATTGATTAGAATTCATTTCTGTGAAAAAGTTGCCATTTACAATAACCTCTGAACATACTGCATTTGTGTATCAACATTCTTCCTTTAGCCAGCCTTACAGTTTACATTTTAAAATGCATGGATTACTCTGACGTTGTGCACACACAATGCAGTTATGTTGAAATTTCATCAAATAACATTGGTGCCAATGATCTTCAATTTTGCCATTTCATTAATAACTTACCAAGTTCAAGTTTGTCAAGTTGAGCAACAGTGTCATTGACACTTTCATTTTCATTTTCTTAAAAAATTATTGTCGTTATCACAGCCTTTGAACTTACTGCATTTGTGCAGCAACTTATGTGCAGCAACTTATCCCTTTGCACCCTCTGCAGAGTATATTTATGAATTTCCATAAAAATAGAAAATAACATTGCCACAAGCAACGGTTTTCAAACTTAGTGCATTTGTGCATTAACATCTTCCTTTTGCATGCCTCAGAGGGTGCATTCATTATCAGTTTGTTTTGAAACTTTGTATGCTTATGCAGGGTGACAAAAGTAGAAGCTATCGATTTTCTTTTCATGTTCATCTAAAACTGTTGCTGTTGGCAACAATCTTTGAATTTATTGCATTGATGCATCAATAGTCTTCTTTGACGTGGCCTACAGGCCACATTTATCATAGGATTGTTTTTGAACTTGGTGTGCTCATGAGGCGAGACCTTTAGATAAGAGCTTACTGCGTTTGTGTATCAACATTCTTCCTTTAGCCAGTCTTACAGTTTACATTTAAAAATGCATGAATTACTCTGACATTGTGCACACACAATGCTGTTATGTTGAAATTTCACCAAATAACATTGGTTCCAGTGATCTTCAATTTTACCATTTCACTCATATCTTACCATGTTCAAGTTTGTGAAGTTGAGCTACAGTGCCATTGACACATTCATTTGAACCCTCAACCATACGACTTTGGAACGAGCTGGGTTCTGAAATAAGGGCTTCAGAGTCTGTTCAAATTCAAAACGTTTTCTAAGACGAGAAGATATAATCGTTCCAAACTTTTATGGTCCAGGGTGCAGGGAAGGGCAAATTGCTCACCCAAAATTACGGCAAGGTTGCAGTGATCTAAATGCGCTTAAGTATGGTAGATTTATATTAGAAAATCTGCAATGTCGATGTGGCTATGGATATGAAAATATGGAACATTTGGTTTTTAATTGCCAGTTATATACAATGTAAAGGGGTATTCCATTTAACACTCTGGGGAGTCCTGAAATACCTGTTATTTCCTTGTTATATGGTGACCCTTTATTCTCTGACTTTTAGAATACCGAAATTTTTTCAGCTTTTCAACAGTACATAACTAGCTCACAACGGTTCAGTGAATCATGATATGGTTACTTTGATAGGCTTTGTAGAATTTTCTGGGACCATTACTCCTGCCTACAAATTTCTTTAATATAAGCTGTAGTGACAACTGTTATAACAGTGTTTTCTTAGTAGTGTTTGATCATCTGGAAATGCGATTTAGTAAAGGATTGCACCAAAGCTCTATGATGCGTAAAGGCCACTGGTCAGGGGTAACTCAGGTCAGGTGTAATTTTGGGACCTAATCACTGCTATTTCCCTTCTACTCTGCCTACTTTGAATATTAATACAATGGAATATTTTATCCTGATGTTACAGTCATTGTATTGTCGGTTTTCCTCTGAAGATCTAACCTCTTCAAATTCCAGAAAAGCTAATACAGCTAATACAATAGTAGAGCAATGATCTAATCACTTGAATGTTGTGTTTTGCTTCTCTACTGCACATGCTCCTGTTCTGTTTTAATGTGGCTGTATATTTTTGTATGGGGTGGCGTTTATATAGGCCATGCCTGTTCACCAGACCACATCTCAGTTATAGAAATAAAATTTTATGTTTAAAAAAAAAATAAAAATTTGTTCAAATCAAGTTCCAAAGTTTAACATAGCGCAATATGAGGATATTTATTTAAAAATCTTGTTCTTCAGATCCACCAGTCAGAACGCTTTCATGTTTGGTATACAGCATCTCTAGAGAGGTTCAGATTCATGTTTGTTCAAATATATTCCTGGGTTAATATTTGGGCTCTCTATTGGAGCCCGAAGTTTAACTTAGTCTAATATGAGGAAATTTCTTTAAAAACCTTCTTCTTCAGATACACAGGGCAGAATCCTTTCATCTTTGGTATACAACATCTCTAGGGGAGTGGGTGGGGGGTGGGTGGGTGGAGGTCAGATTCAAGTTTGTTTCAGTTGAGTCCCTGAGTTAATAGTTGGGCTCTTTGTGAAAGCCTGGAGTTTACCTTGGTACAAAATGAGGATATTCTTTAAAAATATTCTTCTTCAGATCCACCTGTCAGAATCCTTTCATATGTAGTCTATTATAGAACATCACCAGAGAGTGGGTCAGATTTAAGTTTGTTCCAGTCGAGTCACTGGGTTAATATATGGGCTCCCTGTGGGGGTCAGATTCAAGTTTCAGTTGATTCAAGTTTGTTTCAATTGAGTCCCTAAGATAATATTTGGGCTCTCTGTGACAGCCCGGAGTTTACCTTAGTACAATAAGAGAAAATTTCTTTAAAAATCTTCTTCTTCAAATCCACCTGCCAGAATGTTTTCATATTTAGTATACAATATCCCTAGGGGAATGAGGTTCAAATTTGTTAAAATCAAGCCCCTGTGTTAATATTTGGGCTTCTTATGCGAGCCCAAATTTTTAACTTAGTGCAATATGAGGAAATTTCTTTGAAAGTCGTCTTCTTAATGGATCCACTAGTCAGAATCCTTTCATATTTGGTGTATAACATCCGTAGGGGTATCAGATTCAATTTTGTTCAATTTGAGTCCCTGGCTTATTATTTGGGCCATGGGGGTCGGGGGGTGGAGAGGGGGATGTTAGGTTCATGGTTATTCAAATTCATTCCTTTGTGTTTTACCATAAAAGTTGCCTTCCAAACTGCAGTAACATAACTTCCATTGGAAGCTTGGCAGTGTTTTGTCTACAGCTAATTGAATTGGGAACAGTCAGGAAGACCTATGATAATGTGACAGCCGAGTAGTCAATCATTGGTTGTATGTTACCCAGGCTAGAATTACCAATGTTACACTAACACAGGACGTCAGGATGACACCAGCAAACTTTTATAGATAGGACACCAACTAGTCTACAGTGACAGTGACTAGAGTACCACACTCAGCTTGACCTTCTCAACCCCACACAAACAATAAATCATGGCCTTGGGATTGAAATGTGACAGAAGCTGAGTAAAATAACAGTTATTTAATTCTCATTCCCTCTTTTATCATACTTGAAACAATACATACTTTCTGTTTGAATTGACTCGTAAGGGTAAATAAATTATCAAAGTAGCAGGAAAAAGTGTATTCACACTGTTACTTATTACAAATGGAAGTATATGGAAAAGGGTCAGTTTTGTGTGCGGTATTTACATATATTTCAACTTCTCAGGCCAAGTTTCTGATGAATAATTCCAATCAAGTGTTATGTGTTTTTCTTATAATTTACCCTACTTTACTATGAATAAAAAAATAACAAGAACTAGACTTTATGATTCTAGAGAATCATGGCTTTTCTCGATGAGATTCCATGATTTTTCTTGACCCTACAGTGTCTGATGAATTGTTTTTAACTGTCTCACTGAAGTTCCTTCATTGGTGTATTGAGAAAGGTGAGTATAGAAGCCTCCAATTTTTTTAGGTAAAAACCATCATTAACGGTGGAAGGGGTTAATATCAATATCGTCGTCCGACAAATTGATGACCGACAGAAGGAGTTATGTTTGTTTGACACATATCAACTGAGTGCTGTGTCTATTTGAAAATGGTCCATTTTATCTCAAATGTATCCAAAATATTGATGTCTGGCAGTTTGTAGCGGGTTAACAAGTCCTAACAGGAATATTTATTCATGCAACTTGTAATTTCACACCAAAAACTGCGAATGGCCATTTTTTCTCAAAATCTGCGAGAAGTTTTCAGAGAAATTCAGGGAGAACATGAATTTTAAGCTTTTGATGGGTATCATTGTTTATCCAGGTCAAAACGGGTTAATGGTTGTTGTTTTTGAATACGCTTATTACTTACAAAAATAATTCTCAGTGAATTCTACTTCCACTTATGTTGATTTCGCCTCTTAACTTTGGGTGCTGCGGGTATGCAAACACAGCCCATTTTATCAAAATTTTGATGTTTGAGAACCTGCATAGGGTTAACAATGCTTACTGGAATATTTTAATATTTTGCAGGTCCGTCGGAACGAAATTTATATTGGTGGGGCTGATATTGCTAATTTGGGTGAACTGGCTGATACTAAATGGGTATGGGGTATCCAGATGCCGAAGGCATCTGGCGCAAGTGCTGAAGACACAAGCTTTTTGGGGGGGGGGGGGGGGTGAGGGGGGGTTATGCCCCCAGAAAATTTTTTGAAAAGGAAGCATTCTGGAAGCAAAAACCTCTTGATTTTTTTAAATGGCAAAAGTTGTTTTTTTAACAAAATGTTTCAAAAATCCCAATAGAACCCCATAACATTTGGGGACGGTTCTCACACCGGGCTCACCTGCAGGCCGTGGCCGTATTCCGTCATGCTAAAAAACAGTCAGGCCTTATGGTGGATTCATTAATTTTATCATTACGCCAATGGTTGTCGTGGTCTTCTAAGCTGTAGGGGTAGGACCTATATTCCGATGATGCGACGCATCATCCGAGCGACAAGAGGGGGTATCCTTCGTCTCGTCGGTGGGGGGAAAATTTTTGAATTTAAGATGTAAAAACATGCATTCTGGTTGATTCTGAGCAAATAAATCGTATATTCCTATGACGCGAAGCGTCATCCGAACCGCGAAGAGGCGAGTGGGGGTGAGCACGAGTGGGGGTACCTCCCTGTCTCGTTTTAATTTAAGATGTACAAATATGCATTCCGAGTGATTCTGAGCAAATACATCGTCAATAAGGAAATACGTCAGCTCTCTGATCAATTCAGCGTGATTTCCGAGCAGAATGACAGGAATAGTGAACATGCAATGAATTACCCTGTGGTTGGTTGGGGTTTAACATCGCTTTCCACAATTAGGCGAAAACATGACTGTCAGTTTTATTGGTGGAAGAAAGCCCACATGGAACCCACTCAAGTCAGTAATCATTAACAGCAATGTCGGAATATGGTAACCAGTGGGCATCCCGTGTGGAGAAACCACCAACCCAGCCCTGTAAAGCCTACTTTTGACAAATTTGTGGGGGTGGGGGAAATATCTCCCTTACCCCCCCCCTCCCCTCCCCCCCTGGTTCCTACGCCACTGTTCTAATCTGAGTTAAATAATGTAATGTCCAGTTTTATTCAGATTACATCGGTTGCTCCCATCATGGATAAACTAACGACGAAATATGTGCACGTGTCCGAAAACAGCCCATTTCAACAAATTAAGATGCTTGGCAGCTTGTATATGGTTAATAAACGCTCACGGGAGTATTTTGTCCATGCAACTTGTAATGTCACATCAAGACCTACGAATAGTCAACTTTTCTTGAAACCCTACAAGTTACTTTTAGGGAAATTCACAGAAAATGGGAATTTAAAGCTTTTAAGGGATATCTCTCTTTAGCCTGCCCAAAATGGGTTAAGACTTCGACTTTTGAATACCCTTACTACTTACAAAAATGTTTGTGTATAAACTGTGTGCTCGATAAATGAAGACACTTGTCTTTGTGGCATACCCATTGGGTGCTGTTGGTGTCCAAAAACAGCCCATTTTATCACAATTTTGACGTTTAGCAGCCCGGAATATTTTGTCCATACAACTTGTAATGTCACACCAAGACCTGTGAATAGCCGATTTGTTCTTGAAAACCTACAAGATGTTTTTAGAGAAATCCACAGAAAAGGGATATTTCAAGATTTTAATGGGTATCTCCCTTTAACCAGCCCAAAATGGGTTGAGACGTCGACTTTTGAATACCCTTACCACTTTCAAAAATGTTTTTCTATCAATTTTGTGTCCGATAAATGAAGGCCCCTTTCTGTGTGGTAGACTGTTTGGGTGCTGTTGGTGTCCAAACACAGCCATTTTATCACAATTTTTACGTTTAGCAACCCAGGGAGGGTTAACTAATGCTGACCGGTATATTTTGTCCGTGCAACTTGTAATGTCACACCCAGACCTGGGAGTGACCAATTTTTCTTGAAAATCTACAAGACTCGTTTAGAGAAATCCATGGAAAACAAGGTCTAGCAATGATGAATGTTTAAAAAAAATCTACAAGATGTGTTTCGAGAAAGTGCCAATAAACCCCAATTTTGACAGTTTTTTGCCAATTCTGGCGAAATAAGGGTTAAATCGAAAATTCCGCTTCGGTACATTTTTAGATTTTGGGACCGTCTATGAGTGTGCAAAATTTTGTGAAAATTGGTTTGAAAATGGCTTCTGAAAGGTGCGGACAAAATGTGTGGAAAAAAAAAAAACCTGAAAAAAAAAGACATAAATAAAAAAAAAATAATAATCCGTAGAAAAACAATAGTCTTTTCCAGAGGGAAAAGCCTAACTACAAGTGTATTTACACTTGATTCTTGTTAAAGGTTTAATGCCAATTTGTATAAATTACACTACAAAGGATTGCTACGGTATTCACCAAGCAATATTAATATTGAACATTTCATAGTCAAATATCTGTGTATTTACACAGAATTAATAGTCTGCTGAATTAATTAACCCCTAATTTCCTACCTTAAATGTGATTTACAGGACACCCAAATAATTCTGAGTATTCACGCAGTATTTCAGTTTCCCAACTTACAACAGAAATTTTTATGAAATTTTACAACAAATAAAATCCACATATTCACGTAAATATCCATTTGTACAACCCTAAATTAATTGACACTGTTAATTAATGCCATTACTTAACTTAGAATAGTTGAACTTGAATTTTAAAGAAATGAGTAAAAACAACCCAACCAGAGTTCCAATGCTATTCCTATTCAGGAATAAACGCTAGAGTTACTGACGTATGTCTTTAGCCTATGGATTCCAAATGATTAAGAGTAACAAAAATTTCCTTCCTGACACTAACAGGGCATTGTACGTATGAATGGGGCTATGCATGGGCGAACAGGTTGATGACAAAATCTTAACGATTTACAACAGTTTTCAATGATTTACAATGGGGACTGGAAGTCAGTAACAAATTTCATCGTGGCGACGGCCAGCGCAAAAGCATAGCAACTAAAGTTAGTTCAAACTTCACAAAAATCACCTTTTCAATTTAGAATTGTTTTTGGAGCTTTGTTTTATCTATTTGTTTTGGAAACTTACTCAAGTAATTAAATAATTTCAGTTTTTCTGGACTTGCAGTTGTTCAATTTACTAGATGGCAAATATTGACAGGAGACTGTGACCTGGCACCCTTTGACACTATGAACTGAGGGGATTTGCAATATCAATGATGTCACGCAACAGTACACATATATAAAAACGGCATGGTGAGAAAACACAATTCTGCAACTAATAAATGTAACTTTTTGACGTTCTTCCTGTACAATATCATCATGACACTTCGTGGAATGTATTTAAGGTGAACAGGGAATATGATACTTTTTGAATGAATTACTGAAAATAGCCTAAAAAATGATTTTGAATTACATAGAACAAAGTTATTCAACTTGACCGAATTTGAATTTAGGATTTCCCTGAACGTGTTAATCACTACACTTTACAGTAAATATGCTTTGTGAATTAACATCGATCAATATATGGAATCAGAAAATATAAACTAAAACAATGTTATGTTGAAAAAGAAGGTTTGAGGTTAGTACAGGTGAAACTGGGCAAATTAATTAGACATTTCTTTCACACTCAAACAGTAAGTAAAACTAAGGGAATCGTTTCCAGAATCTTAACTGCTCAACAAGTGTACTTGGATTAAAAGTTTGGAAGTTTACTTTAGATTTTGGGTAACAATACAGTTACAGGCAGTTATTACTATCACTGATATGACTGCCACTATTACCACTGAGAACCCAGTGGTAATAGTACCAGTAATGTTATCAATAATAATAGGCTAAGCCTAAGGTTTCACAATTATATTCATCTGACATAGACACTAGAGTTACGAATAAATTCCTGACTTCATTCCTATTTAATGTTGATTAACCATGACAAACTGAATGTGACCCAAAATACTTCTTTGAACCACTTTGTCAGGTGAGCGATTAAGGCCTCTTGGGGCCTCTTGCTTTAATGATGACATCCTGATTCTCCCATTTTCTAAATTTACGAGATAAAACATAGTGGAGAATCAGGAGGTGTGAATTAATTGCTACGTGGCTTTCAAAGGATTTGAAATATGGCTCATTTCAGGAAAGTTGTGGTAAAGAAATGCCTACTGAATGATTCTAGTGTCTTTATAATAATTACAAGGCAGTATATTTAGCTCAACTTTGACGAAGTCAAATTTGAGCTATTGTCATGGCCCGTCGTCCGTCTGTCCATCTGTCCGTACGTCAACAATTGGCTATGGCTCGGGCTAGAGGTCGTATTTATGAACCGATCTTTATGAAACTTCTTGTGTACCTTTGTTATGACCCTGGGACGGGAACGAGTGTTTTTAGGTGTGGTCCGAAATTCAAGATGGCTGCCAGCGGCCATTTTGTACCGATGATGCAAAAATCAGTTTTTTGTACAGAACTTCTGTATGAAAGTTCTGATTTGAATAAAGTTTTGTATAAATGTTTAGTACCATGGGATACACCACATATAATACAGGTTTTTTTCTCGTGCGTAAATTATGCAAATTAGACTGACTTTGATTTATTTAGTGTTACTTTCAGAGCTGTAAGTGCCAAGCTGCTATGGCTCGGGCTGGAGGCCGTATTTATGAACCGATCTTTACGAAACTTCTTGGGTACCTTTGTTATGACTGTGGGACGAGAAAGAGTGTTTTTGGGTGCGGTCCGAAATTCAAGATGGCTGCCAGCTGCCATTTTGTACCGACGATGCAGAAATCTGTTTTTTGTACAGAACTTCCATATGAAAGCTCTGATTTGAATAATTTTTTGTATGAATGTTTAGTACCATGGGATACATCACATATAATACAGGTTTTTTTCTCGTGCGTAAATTATGCAAATTAGACTAACTTTGATGTTTTTTGGTGTTACTTTCAGCACTGTAATTGCAAATGCCAATACGGCTCGGGCTAGAGGCCGTATTTATGAACCGATCTTTACGAAACTTCTTGGGTACCTTTGTTATCACCGTGGGACGAGAACAAGTGTTTTGGGGTCCGGTCCGAAATTCAAGATGGCCGATGGCAGCCATTTTGTACGAAATTTGGTGCAATCAGATTTTTGCACAGAACTTCCTTATGAAAGCGCTGATTTGAATAATTTTTTGTGTGAATGTTTAGTACCATGGGATACATCACATATAATACGGGTTTTTTTCTCGTGCAGAAATTATGCAAATTAGATGAACTTTGATTTTTTCAGTGCTGCTTACACACAGTAAGTACACATGTCAGTACGGCTCGGGCTAGAGTCTGTATTTATGAACTGATCTTCACGAAACGTCTTGGGTACCTTTGTTATCACCTTGGGACGAGAACGAGTGTTTCTGGGTGCGGTCCAAAATTTAAGATGGCTGCCAGTGGCCATTTTGTATCGAAATTAGGTCTAATCAGTTTTTTGTACACAACTTCTATACGGCTCAGGCTAGATGCCGTATTTATGAACCGATCATTACGAAACTTCTTGGGTACCTTTGTTATTACCGTGGGGTGAGAATGAGTGTTTTTGGGTGTGGTCCAAAATTCAAGATGGCCACCAGCAGCCATTTTGTACCAAAATTAGTGCAATCAGTCTTTTGTACAGAACTTCTGTAGGAAAGTTCTGATTTTAATAAATTTTTGTATGAATGTTTAGTAACATGGAATACATCACATATAGTACGGGTTTTTTTCTCGTGCAGAAATTATGCAAATTAGATGAACTTTGATTTATTCAGTGCTACTTATACTCTGTAAGTGCACATGTCAATACGGCTCGGGCTAGAGGCTGTATTTATGAACCGATCTTCACAAAACTTCTTGGGTACCTTTGTTATCACCTTGGGACGAGAACGAGTGTTTCTGGATGGCTGCCAGTGGCCATTTTGTACCGAAATTAGGTCCAATCAGTTTTTTGTCACAACTTCTACACAGCTCATATTTGTGAACTCATCTTCACGAAACTTCTTGGGTACCTATGTTTTCACCTTGGGTCAGGAATGAGTGTGTTTTGGGGTGCCTTTGTTGTCACTGTGCTATGAGAACAAATATTTTGGGGTTCAGTCAGACCCAGTCTGGGACTCAAAGATTTTTTCTAGTTTAGCATCTGACTGTCACCCACCTTTACAATACTTTACCTATACATTTGTTACAGGCTACGGTCAGTATTTATGTACAGACCATTACAATACTTATTATGTCCCTTTGTTATCAGGTCATTACCTAGATGTTTGTCATTGCTGTGTCACATACTATACATGTACATGTCTTTGTCTTGACAAGTTGAGCTACAGTGTCATTGACACTTTCATTTTCATATATATTTGATTTGATTCTTCAACATGGCATTCTTATTAACATGACATTCTAACAAAATAAATATTAAATATTAATATGATTTTTCAAAGTATTGAAGACATTATAATATTAAAAACATGATGATTTGACTCATAATATAATTGTTTAACATGACATTGTAACATAATTCTAACAATAAGTGGGTTTCGATTTCACAATGCATAGGAGTATTGTATGTGTAGGTAACTTTCTGTGAGTTACGTCACAGTTTTTTGAGCAGGGTTTTCTTTCGCAAAAACTCGCAAAAACTGCTAAAAAATTGTGACGTAGTTCACAGAAAGTTACCTTCACGTAATATCTGTATGCATTTTAAAATTGCAACTTCCCTGTAAACTGTGTGACAACATATATTGAATACATTATACCATAATATTTAATTATATATTATTCAAGGTGGAGGAGCTGTTCAGATGCAGAATCACTATAGGTCATAATGTCAATTTCAGCATTCAATAGTCTCTGTTTCAGAATCTTTAATCTTTTGTCAACATTTTTGGATTTTCGTCTTTTTTGTGGGAGGAAATCCCCTTGCTTGCAATTGTATTTGCTGAACCTCATTAAATGATTGGATTTCCTTAATGCTTTTGAGGAGGTTGAATATATTGGGATGTGCACTTATCAGTTTTTTCTTTAGCTTACTATGCCATCCTTCCAAGTGGTTGGTGATTCTCGGACCCTTGGTGTTAAAGTGATTCCCGATACGACGATCAGTTTCCACCCAGTTTGATGTAACGTAGTCATTGAATGGTGTGGCATCATTATTTGAATCCGAAATTCCAAACTCATCAAATGTATTAAACCACACATCCTCCACCTCTCCTTCGGGGATAAGTGATTTCATTGTAACTTGGTTGGATGACTCTGTTTGATGTCTAGATTTATTTAGTGGTGTTTAAGGTCACATATTTCTGCACAATGGCTAACCATGACCGTGACAGTTTTACGGGTGGAGGAAGCCGGAGTACCCGGAGAGAACCACCGAGCAACGGCGAGCAACTGTCAGCTCCCCAACATACCAACTCCATACAAGCAGGGTTAGCATTGGTTGAAGACAGGTGCACCATATGTGTGCAGTACGCCTTAGTACACAGCGTCACCATGCCCCCACGTGGGCAATGGGGGTGAAGTGTCTTGCCCAAGGACACAACGCGGTTGCCGCAGGTGGGATTCGAACCGAGGCCCCCTCGGCTTGCAGCCTGCACCTCTACCAACTGAGCCACCGTGCCCCCCTTGATGTCTAGATGAGAACTTCCCCATTTGTTTGCGATCTGTCAACCGCGATGACTGCCCTAGCCCCAAACCCCAAAACCTTTACAGTCTACAAGTCGTATTTATGGAGGGATTTCATTGTAGCTTGGTATGTTGACTCCATATAATGTCTAG
Organism: Pictodentalium vernedei; assembly: GCA_031216915.1. NCBI lineage: Eukaryota > Metazoa > Mollusca > Scaphopoda > Dentaliida > Dentaliidae > Pictodentalium > Pictodentalium vernedei. The sequence goes on from CM062296.1 coordinate 478,813,614, forward strand.
ATGAGAACGTCCCCTTTTGGTCGCGATTGGTCAACTGTGATGGCAACAGGGGCCCGAAGCTCAAAACCTTTAGCACATTCTTTAGGTCATATTTATTAACTGGTTGAGTGCTAGAAGCCACTATCAGGGCTTTAAAAAAACTGAGACTATCAGAGCAAAAGCCAACATTTTTCTTGCTTATGTTTCATATTCAGTCAAGTGCAAATAATATTTTGTTTATATAAACTTGTTTTATCACAAATTATTGAAGAGTGCCTGTGGGCAATCTTCAATAATTTGTAATAAAACAAATTTTGATGAATATATTCAGACCACCAAAAATAATGTAGCCCTCAACCAGTTAAGGGATTTCATTGTAACTTGGTAGGATGACTCCAGATAATGTCCAGATGTCCAGATGAGAACATCCCCTTTTGGTCATGATCATTCAGCTGTGATTACTGCCCGAGCCCAAAACCCAAAAACCTTTAGCACAGTCTAGAGGTTGTATTCATGAAGGGATTTCTTTTTAACTTAGTAGGTTGATTCCATATAATGTCTAGATGATAATGTCCCCTTTTGGTCGTGATTAGTCAACTGTGATGGCTGCAGTGGCCCGAAGCCCGAAAACCTTTAGCACAGTCTGCAGGTCACTTTTATGAAGGGATTACATTGTAACTTGGTAGGATGACTCCAGATAATGCCTAGATGAGAACGTCTCCTTTTCATCATGATCATTCTACCATGACGGCTGCCTGAGCCTAAAACCCCAAAACTTTTGCACAGACTACAGGTCATATTTATGAAGGGATTTCATAACTTTGTAGGATGCCCAAAACCCCAAAACCTTTACAGTCTACAAGTCATATTTATGGAGGGATTTCATTGTAGCTTGGTAGGTTGACTCCATATAATGTCTAGATGAGAACGTCCCCTTTTGGTCGCGATTGGTCAACTGTGATGGCTACAGGGGCCCGAAGCTCAAAAACCTTTAGCACATTCTATAGGTCATATTTATTAAGGGATTTCATTGTAACTTGGTAGGATGACTCCAGATAATGTCCAGATGAGAACATCCCCTTTTGGTCATGATCATTCAGCTGTGACAGCTGCCTGAGCCCAAAACCCGAAAACATTTAGCACAGTCTAGAGGTTGTATTTATGGAGGGATTTCATTGTAACTTAGTAGGTTGATTCCATATAATGTCTAGATGATAATGTCCCCTTTTGGTCATGATTAGTCAACTGTGATGGCTGCAGTGGCCCGAAGCCCGAAAACCTTTAGCACAGTCTACAGGTCACATTTATGAAGGGATTTCATTGTAACTTGGTAGGATGACTCCAGATAATGCCTAGATGAGCATGTCCCCTTTTCATCATGATCATTCTACCATGACGGCTGCCTGAGCCCAAAACCCAAAAACTTTAGCACAGACTACAGGTCATATTTATGAAGGGATTTCATAACTTTGTAGGATGACTCTGTATAATGTCTAGATGAGGACGTCCCCTTTTGGTTGCGATCAGTCAACTGTGATGGCTACACAGTTCCAAAGCCCAAAAACCTTTAGCAGTGTCTACAGGCCGTATTTATGAAGGGATTTTATTGTAACTTGATATGATGACTCGTTTTGGAATAATTTCACTGTTAATTGGTAACTTTTGTTGATATACATTAACTGTGAGGGCCACATACATTAACTGTGAGGGCCACATTAACCCACCCCTCAGTTCTTTAGTAGAGTCTACACCTCATATTATTTTTATTGAAAACATAGCAAGCAGGGAACAGAAAGTAACATATTCCCAATTATCACAATTCTTGTCTTATTTCATAATCCTTTCATAAACATTGAACATTATCCTTTTCATCAAACATAACACACGGACAAGTTAAGCTACAGTGTCATTGACACTTTCATTTCTATTAGGATACATATTATATCTTATTCCAGTAGTTTAACTTTAATTGGGTAGTGCTTGTCCAAACTTAGGCTCTATTGGGTTGCCCTTGGGCTCATGAGGTTCCCTTGGGGCACTCAGGCTTCATTCAAAATTTTTTGAAAATTTTTTTTTCACTTCGTTTCGAAAATTTTTGTGATTGACTATGTTATGTATCCTTACAATGTTTATTCTGTATTATTATTGGGAGTGCAGCGGACTTCTGATTTTGTCTTCATTATTATTGTATCCATTATAATAATTTGGTACTTAGTGTAAGTCCAGAAAGCCTCGGATTTAAATGCTTGTTGTTTGCCGGTAGTCACTGCACTCCTTCAATACTTGTACTATGGGGGTGAATGTTGGAAACGAGTGTCGACCTGTGTGGTGGGTGGTGAAGTTCCATTGTAGGTGCTTTCACCACAGGCTAATACTAGTTTTTCAGTCTCTTTTTCAGAGGAACAAGAACATGGTGATGGTACTTCTTACATGGAAGAGCACACAAAGGGGATTAGCCAACAAATTTCTCAAGGGGATACTCGGTGAGATCTGGGATCAGATTGTGAGTTGGAGAGCATTCTCTGTCCCATTAGCAGTCGGGGTCGACTGTTTTCTGACGTGAGAAACTTCAATAAGTCGGGGCACTCATCTAAAGTGAGAGAGTCGGGATGCACCTTCCATTCTTCAGCTAGGGTCGGCTGTTGTTACTTCTTCCTCTTCTTCCATGGAAAATCACACTAAGTGGTAGAAGCCTACAAGTTTCTAAACGGATTGCTCGATGAGATCTGGAGTCAGATCGCAAGTTGGAGAACCCTCTCCATTCCATCTGCAGTCAGGGTAGATTGTTTCCGCTTCGAGAAACTTTTGTGAGTTGAGGTGTCCATTCATGCTTGCTGTCCAAGATGCTCCTTCCACACTGCAGCCGGGGCCAGTTGCAGCTATGGCTTCTTCCTCTGCTTTAATGATGTAGCACGTTAGACCGCAGTCTAGCTGTCCGACTTCGCATGTTCTTGCTGTTCCACATAGGTGTTCCCAGTCTTCACCACCAAAGTCGGATTAACCTGCAGCTAGTGGTTGAAGGCATATTCATACGGGACATTTGTTGAAAGATCTTGGCTCAGATCTCCGTCCTGTGAGCAGCATATGGTGTAGAAGCGGATAACTGCTGCTCTGCAATCCTCATTCATGAACCTGCTATCACAGATTGTGCAGCTTATCGCAGCATCAGCTATCAGCAGTCTCGGATATTGAGCTGTTGGTTGGTGCTGGGTTGGTCCAGTCATCTGTACATTTGGATGGTGTTGACCATGTTTTTCAGATGGAACATTCAGATGGTGAGAGGGCTACAGAGAATGATTCTCCATCCCTCACAGAACAGCACATTAAGACTATGAATTTTAATCATTAGTTCTTTTGAATCTTGTTCCATCTGAACAAAAGTCTGCGTTTGCTAGGCAAAAAACTGATTACAGTACTGGGCGAAGGAAAGACGAAGATCTTTCCTTCCCGGTTCTTTCTGCTCAGGTGTCGAAGGCCTTTGGTCTGCTTAACGATGCCTCCCTTTGCCTAGCAATAGTATAAGAAAGGCAATGATCTATTCTTTACCATTAGAAGATCGATAGCTCATAGTTAGGTTGAAACAGCTGTCTTGTTAGGAATAGAGCCTTTTGAAGGAAAAAGTATGTCTTTTCCTTCTCGGCATTGTATTCCAAGGTGTCAGAGGCATTTAGTTCTATTGTTGAAGCCATAGTAGCCTTATGTACTGTTAGAGTGGTCTTTTCTTGAACCATAGCGGCTAACGTTGTAAGTCTCCGTTCAGTGAGCTGTCCAAGGCCGCAGGGTAAAACACAGATATCTGTCTTCACTGATATATGACTTTTAGACTGTGTTAGCTTCACTAAGACTGCTATCTTTTTGGAATAAGGCTGTTAGAAGGAAAGATTATGTTAAGGCTTCATGGTATTTCGGTGTTTAACCGAAAGTTGATAATTTTTTTAATACTGAGTCAATACCTAGCTCGTTTTGGTGTAGTCGGTATACCGTGTCTCACGGTATTTCGAACAATTCCTATGGTAATCTGAGTAAAAATAAATAAAAAGTTTGTACGTTTATAAAATTCTCCAATTAATTGGCAGGAGGGTGCAACCTGTACAGTTTGTTTTACTGCTGCATACTAGGAGAAAAATTGGATGCATCAAAGGAGGACCTCCAGATTGAATGGTTACCAGGATGGTGTGTGTGTTTAACACTTACTAACATAAAAAAGGCTGTGCGATTTGGGATTGTTTTGACAGGTGTTATCAAGACAATTATTCATTAATAACTATTAATCAGTCGGAAAATAAAATAAAACAAAACATACTATTGCTTTGTGTTGTTTTACTTTTATACAGCAACTAATTGTATACATGTATATTAGGCATAAAATTAACACATACTGGTGCATGTATAAATTATTCATGAGTGATTTTTATTTTGGGCGTGTTTAGGGCATAATTGACAAGTGCGAGTGCATGTTGTGAAATTTGTTGAACTTCAGCAAAGTGAATTTGTGAAAATAAAAATAACACCAGTTTTGCTTCAGAATGAATTTTATTTTAATAAAATAAAACCACTTACCTCATTTTGACATATCAAGACATGCAACAATCCATTTCTTGAAAGTTAAATGGAAAAGTAAATCGTTACCATCTTCCGGGTAATGACAGCTCATTGCTACTCATCTAATTTTGTTTGAAATTCACCTGCGAACCGGCAGACTTTTAAAGTTTTCGAAATTGGGGGAGGGGGTTTGAACACAGAGAGGGCACCTTGTTTTAGACATGCCAAAGTCTTTTTTAAGAAAAATGGTCAAATATTTGTTCGTTCCGGCGATATTCGGTATTCAGTCATCCTGCAGTATTTTTAAAATACTGAAACTTGGTATCAAAAATTGAATACCGTGAAGGCCTAGATTACATTCTTTCCTTCTCGGTGTGGTATTCCCAGGCATTTAGTCCTATTGTTGTTGCCTAGTATGGCTTATGTGAATTAAGAGCAGTCTGTTTATATAACATTAGCAGCTAACATCATAGTGGCCTTATATATTTTACAGCAGACTTTTCTTGTACCTTGCGGCTAACATCATAAGTCTCCGTTTAGTGAGTTTTCCAAGGCTGCAGGTGACACAGATATCTGTCTTCATGGAGATGACAACTACTAAGCTGCGTTTGCTAGGCTGAGACAAATTACGACCGTTAGAAGAGCAGTCCTTTATTCCTTACCATCAGCGACTAACATCGTAAGTCTCCGTTTAGTGAGCTTTTAAGGTCGCAAGTTACACCGAGATATCTGTCTTCATGGAGATGAAGACTTCTTAGCTGTGCTAGCTAATCTGAGACTGCTGTCTCTTTGGAATTAGGGCAATTAAAAGGAAGAGTGCATTGTTTCCTTCTCAATGTTGTATTGTTAGGTGTCTGAGGATTTTAGTCCTTTTGTTGATGCCTTATTAGAATCAGGTGTGGCCCTTTTCCCCTTAACTTGAGTGACTAACGTAAGTCTCTGTCTAGTGACCTTTCTAAAGTCACAAAAACACCGAGATATTTGTCTTCATGGAGATGAAGACTTCTAAGCATTTGTTAGCTAGGCTGAGACCACTGTCTTTCAGGAATAGAACCGCTAAAAGGAAAAAGTACATTTTTCGCTTAACTTGACAAAGTCAAGATAAACTATTGCCATCACGTGTGCGGAAGTCAGTTAGTCTGCGAGTCTATTCACATTTTCCTTTAGCTCAGGCTACACCCGGTAGTTCTTGTCCAATCATCATGAAATTTCATATGCATGTTTGGGGTCATGTCTAGATGAGAACGTCCCCTTTTGGTTGCAATTGGGCAACCATTATGGCTACCTAAGCCCAAAACTCGAAAACCTTTAGCACAGTCTACAAGTCATATTTATGAAGGGATTTCATTGTGACTTGGTAGGATGCCTCTGTATAATATCTAGATGAGAACTTCCTCTTTTGGTCATGATCTGTCAACTGTGATGGCTGCCCAAGCCCAAAATCCAAAACCCCAAAACTTTTAGCACAGTCTGCAGGTCATATTTAATATGGAAGGATTTCATTGTAACTTGGTAGGATGACTCCGTATGATGTCTAGATGAGAACTTTCCCATTTGGTTGCAATCTGTCAGCCATGTCAATTGCCCGAGCCAAAAACCCCAAAACCTTTAGCACAGTCTACAGATCATATTTATGGAGGGATTTCATTGTAACAAAGAACGTCCCCTTTTGGTCGTGATTGGACAACTGTGACGGCTACAGGTGCCCAAAGCCTGAAAACCTTCAGCACAGTTTACAGGTCATATTTATGAAGGGAGTTCATTGTAACTTGGTAGGATGACTCCAAATAATGTCCAGATGACAACATCCCCTTTTGGTCCTGATTATTCAGCCATGATGGCTGCCCAAGCCCAAAACCCCGAAACCGTTAGCACAGTCTATAGGTTGTATTTATTGAGGGATATCATTGTAACTTGGTAGGTTGACTCCATATAATGTCTAGATGATAACATCCCCTTTTGGTCGTGATTGGTCAACCGTGGCGGCTACAGGGGCCCAAAGCCCGAAAACCTTTAGCACAGTCTACAGGTCATATTTATGAAGGGATTACGGTCACGATTAGCCATTGTGCATAAGTATGTGACCTTAAACACCAATAAATAAATAATATGAAGGGATTTCATTGTAACGTGGTAGGGTGACTCCAGATACGCCCCAGATGAGAATGTACCCTTTTGATCATGATCATTCAACCATGATGGCTGCCCAAGCCCCAAACATGAAAAACTTTAGCACAGACTACAGGTCGTATCCATGAAGGGATTTCATTGTAACTTGGTAGGATGACTCAGTATAATGTCTAGATGAGGACATCCCCTTTTGATTGCAATTGGTCAACCATGATGGCTATACAGGCCCGAAGCTCAAAAACCTTTAGCACAGTCTACAGGCCATATTTATGAAGGGATTTAATTGTAACTTTATAGGATGGCTCGTTTTGAAATAATTTCAATGTAACTTGGTAACTTTCGTTGACATACATTAACTGTGAGGTCCACATTAACCCACCCCTCACACCCAGTTCTTTAGTACAGTCTGCACCTCATATTATTTTTTATTGAAAACATAGCATACAGGGAACAGAAATTAACATATTCCCAATTATCATAATTCTTGTCTTATTTCATAATCCTTTCATAAACGTGGAACATAATCTTTTTCATCAAACACAACACACAGATAAGTTGAGCTACAGTGTCGTTGACACTTTCATCTCCTTCTCGGTGTTGTTTTCTTAAGTGTCACAGAATTTAGTTGACATGATAGTAGCCCAGCTAGAATTATGAGCGGTGTTTTTTCCCTCTCATGAGCGGCTAGCATTGTAAGTCTCCTTTAGTGAGCTTCTAAGTCCACAGTTAACAGCCATATAATTGTCTTCACGAATAAGAAGACCTTTAGCTTCTTCAGCTAGGTGGAGATCACTGACCTATCTGACATGGTACCATTATAAGACAAGAGGATGTTCTCTCCTTGATGGTATTGTTTTTGTGTTAGTTGTCTGAGTCTTTCAGCCCTATTGATGATGCCATATTAACCTGGTGAAAATAATGAGCGTTCTTTCAAATGCCTGTAGTTAACTCCTTTTTCAGGAATATATTTCCTGCTATAATCGGAACGAGGAACAAGGAGTTCATCTTGGTTTTTATGATCGGGTGCCAGAACTTAGTTTTTTGATGCCCGCTTCATTTTTAATGCAATCTATTGTCATGGATTATATTTCCCCTCAGAGGATTTGGATATTATCTATATTGTGTACTGTTTGGCACTATGGCGTACTGTCTTAATTTCAAGGGATATGTTGACACTATGTCAGCGATATGATTTATTTGTTGAACCCCCCTGCCCCCCTCCCCCACCCCCCACCACCACCAATATGTTAAGAGACGATTACAGGGCATGTCTTTCGTTGCTCTTCGTTTGGCGGGTGGATTGTGGTCTAACGACGACTTCAGAAGTGCATCCACTCTTCAGTTGGTTTGCTTCCTGTGGTTGTTCATTCATAAGTTGTATACGAGCATATGATTCCTGAACAGTATCTGCTTTTGGATTCCAAATTCTTTTATGAATTTGTTTGGTTAATACTGCTAGCCTTTGCCTGTTTGGCAGCAATGTCGGTTATATGGAAGGCATTTTCCAAATATGACAATTAGTCCACTCTGAGAAGTTTTGTTCAGAGTTGTCTGCTTTTGTTACGATGTATGAGTCTATTCCTCAGGTTAAATCACATTAACGTCATTTAATTCCTTCAGTTTCCTGGTTATATTTTGTATCGCTAGGTTATGCCATTGATACAGGCAGTATTCAGGCGAGGATACATGCAGGATTCTGTTGATTGCGTGCATAATATGTATTTATCATTGGGCAGACGTATTCTTGAATAGATTCTCTTAAATTCTTGCTCTGTGTTAGTATAGAGCTTATGAGAATTTTGGGCTAGTTGGATCAGTTAAGGAGTTTCCAACAGGCCATCTATGCATACGTTCTCTATTTTTGGCTTCATTATTCGGAGTGGTATATTCTTTCTCCGAACAGTCATTGGATTTAATGGACCTAGGGAACAATGATTTATTTGGGGACGGTCCATGACAGGTTTTTAAATCATATCCCACTCCAGGTTCTGAATCCAGTCTTCGACCAGAAGCGGTACAGAAGGGGAATCCTACTCTCTCATTCTTGTAGATTGAATGGTTACAATTTGAATGTACATGTTCGGAATGTACTTGTACACCTGCACGTGGTCGCATGTGGGTTGGCTCAGAAGCGTATTCAGTTAACTTTCCATTGGGATTCAATTGGACAAGTTTAAGGTTGTACATATTAATATCACTGGTTATCGACCTATCTACGTATTCCAGATGCGACATACATTTAGAATCTTGCAATTTTAACAACCGGGAGCCTTTTAGGTGACTATATATTATTCAGTACTACTTTTCTCTTTACCTCTTCTGGCCTTATAATAAGTGTTTAACTTTGAGTGAAGCTGTTATTGTCTATAGATTATACTGATCTTATGTACTGCTCGTTGCATTATATATGGCATGTGTCTGTGGGCGTTAGTCTCCAACTCTCGGACACGCTTTTTCCAGTTTTAAGTGTCTTATTCCAGACTAGTCTTAAAATTGGGGGCTCGTTACACCCAATTAGTGTAATCATTTATTCTTAGTAATAAGGAATCACTTGGATATTGCTCCTTATTTCAGTGGTATGTCCTTCTCTATTGTATAGAGAGGGATATATGTAATTCCTAAAATGTTAATCTATTCCTTCCGTGCATCGATAGTGATAAAACTATGTTATGGGAATTCCTCATTCCTCCACTGAGGAGTTTACAGTCAGTGTGGACTTAGAAAATGTCTGACCTGTTTTGCTGTAGATGAGTGGAGTGTTAAGACTTTTTGTCACTGTGGAATTAGAAAATTTCTGACCTGTTTTGCTATGCATGTACATGACCAGACATTTTTTACAGATTTGTAATGAGCCTGGATTTATTGCATGCCATGCATTGATGAGCTAAAGGGGATGGACACACCCCTCTTATTTATTTCCCGTATAATTAATTGAAAAAATATTTTTGTCTTGTTAGGATCATCTTGTTGGGATATTTTACCTATTCGTCTTTTGGGGATTTGTCTTGTTGGAATGACACCTTGTGGAAGGGCATGTACTTCTTTGTCCCAGACATGTTAACTCTCCCGGAATGCCCGGGGAAATCCCGGAATTTCAGTTTAATTCCCGGACGGGAATCAGTTTTGGACCAAAAATCCTGGAAAACAACAGTAAAATATTTTGTTCCTGTCGTAACTTATGAAAAACGTTCGGAGTCAAATCACATGCATTTCAAACTCTGATAAAAACTCACGAAGCAGTAAAATATGGATTTAAATTAAATTTATTTAAGAAAAGGGTATTTTATGATATATATTTCAACTGTGTTCATGTTTATTTTGGGTTTTTTTCTTCAGAGATTCGTGGTCAATGTGCGAGTGTCGAAGTGAAAAAGGATGACTTACTTTCAAAAAATTGAAAACTCCACCTTCATTTAAATGCAGTTTTTGGAAATTAAAATATATGAAAATGAATTAAATAATATATATTTATTTATTCCTTCATAGAATAGCTTTAATTCTCATCCCTTTTCCAAAATCAAAATGTAAACAACGACTTTTTAGCACAGTTTAAAAGTAGTTTAAAGTCACTTAGGATACCGAAAAATTATGACTGCATATTTAAACACAATGGACTTATTTTCTAACACAACATTTATTCTGTTGTGCTAACTAGAGAACTGTTAACAGTTGGCCATCTGTACCCAGAAAATTTCAAATGGAATTAAAAAAAATGCTTCAATGATGAAAAGAAAAGTTTTGTGTAGGGCACAAACGTCCCACATGCATGAAGTTTGACAAAGATACTTTCCAAGTACTGATGTTCTTGAAGTAACTGAACATTAGGACATCTATTCCTGTTAACATTTCCAGACTTGGGAAATTATTAGCTAAGTAGACGTTGATAAGAGCAAACCACATGTGGAGGTGCTCTGTGGGACAGTGTGTGTGGGTGGTAGTGGGGAGAGGGGGTGGGGCTCATGAAGAAGAGGATCCGGGGGGGGGGGGGGGGGGTCAAATCAACAGTTATTAGCTCACCGAAGAAGGGAGCTTAACTTATTAACTTATCACTTGCCATCCGTTGTTGTCCGTCGTCCTGAACATTTTTCAAGCGACTTCTCCTCTGTAACCACTGAAGCGATTTTCATGAAACTTCATGTGAATGTTCATTACTATATGGCAATTCACGTTTGTTGAAATGAAATGGCCACGTCCCTTGGGGGCTCTGTATGGGTCATAACTCTGATAGCACCGTATGAATTATAGAAATATTATTAAAAAATCTTCTTCTCCAGAATCAGTGGGCAGAATCTTTTGATACTTGGCATGCAGCATCTTGGTATGGGTCTGATTCAAGTTTGTTCAAATCGGCCCCCTGGATTCATATTTGGTCTCACTATAGAAGCCCAAATTCGAACTTAGTGCATTTCAGGCAAATTTCTTAAAAAATCTTCTTCTCCAGATCAGCAGGCAGAATCTTTTGATATTTGGTATGCAACATTGTGGGGTGAATCTGATTCAAGTTTGTTCAAATCGGCCCCCTGGATTCACATTTGGGCTCAGTATAGAAGCCTGAATTCGAACTTAGTGCATTTCAGGCAAATTTTGTAAAAAATCTTCTTCTCCAGATCCAGCAGGCAGAATCTTTTGATATTTGGTATGCAACATTGTGGGGTGGATCTGATTCAAGTTTGGTCAAATCGGCCCCCTGGATTCATATTTGGGCTCACTATAGAAGCCCAAATTTGAACTTAGTGCATTTCAGGCAAATTTCTTAAAAAATCTTCTCCAGATCCAGCAGGCAGAATCTTTTGATATTGGTGTGCAACATTGTGGGGTGGATCTGATTCAAGTTTGTTCAAATCGGCCCCCTGGATTCATATTTGGGCTCAGTATAGAAGCCCGAATTTGAACTTAGTGCATTTCAGGCAATTTTTTTTTAAAATCTTCTTCTCAAGATCCAGCAGGCAGAATCTTTTGATATTTGGTATGCAACATTGTGGGGTGGATCTGATTCAAATTGTTCAAATCAGCCCCCTGGATTCATATTTGGGCTCAGAATAGGAGCCCAATTTGAACTTAGTGCATTTCAGGCAAATTTCTTTAAAAATCTTCTTCTCAAGATCCAGCAGGCAGAATCTTTTGATATTGGGTATGCAGCATGCTTAGGGGGGTGAGATTCATGTTTGTTCAAGCCAAGTCCCTGGGTTTATATTTGGGCTCACTGTGGTAGCCTGAATTATAACTTAGTTCAAAATGAGGAATTTTCTTTAAAAATCTTCTTCTTCAGACCCAGCACTTGGAATGTTTTGATATTTGGTATGCAGCATTCTTAGGGGGTGAGATTCAAGTTTGTTCAAGCCATGTCCCTTGGTCCATATTTGGGCTCACTCTGGGAGCCCGAATGATAACTTAGTTCAAAATGAGGAATTTTCTTTAAAAATCTTCTTCTTCAGATCCAGCAGTCGGAATGTTTTGATATTTGGTATGCAGCATCCTTAGGGGGGTGAGATTCAGGTTTGTTCAAGCCTAGTTCCATATTTGGGCTCACTGTGGGAGCTTGAATTGTAACTTAGTTCGAAATGAGGAATTTTCTTTAAAAATCTTCTTCTTCAGATCCAGCAGTCGGAATGTTTTGATATGTGGTGTGTAGCATCCTTTGGGGTGGGGGGGGGGGGGGGGGGTGGGGGGGGGGGGGGGTGGGGGGATTCAAGTTTGTTAAAGCCAAGTCCCTGGGTCCATATTTGGGCTCCCTGTAGGAGCCCGAATTATAAGTTAGTCAATATGAGGAATTTTTAGCTCACCGAAGGAAGCTCAACTTATCACTTGCTGTCCGTCATCCGTCGTCCTGAACATTTTTCAAACGACTTCTCCTCTGAAACCACTGGCCTGATTTTCATGAAACTTCATGTGGATGTTCATTACTATATGGCAATTCATGTTTGTTCAAATGAAATGGCCACGTCCCTTGGGGGCTCTGTATGGTGCATAACTCTGATAGCACCGTATGAATTATATAAACATTATTAAAAAATCTTCTCCAGAACCAGTGGGCAGAATCTTTTGATACTTGGTATGCAGCATCTTGGTATGGGTCTGATTCAAGTTTGTTCAAATCGAGTCCCTTGATCAATATTGGGGCTCTCTATAGGGGCATGAATTTTTCCTTAGTGCAATTAAAGGAAAAATCCTCCTGTCCAGAACCAGTGGGCAGAATCTTTTGTTATTTGGTATACAGCATCTTGGTATGGGTCTGATTCAAGTTTGTTCAAATGGAGTCCCTTGATCAATTTTGGGGCTCACTATGGGGACCTGAATTTTTACTTAGTGCAATTTAAGAAAAAAAATTTAAAAGTCTTCTTCTCCAGAACCAATGGGCAGGATCTTTTGATATTTGCTATACAGCATCTTGGTATGGGTCAGATTCAAGTTTGTTCAAATTGAATCCCCTGTTCAATATTGGGGATCACTATGGGGTTGTGAATTTTTACTTAGTGCAATTTAAGAAAAAATCTTTAACAATCTTCTTCACCAGAACCAGTGGGCAGAATCTTTAGATATTTGGTTTGCAGCATCTTGGTATGGGTTGGATTCACGTTTGTTCAAATTGAGTCTTTTGATCAATATTGGGGCTCACTATGTGGTCGTGAATGTTTACTTTGTGCAATTCAATGAAAATTCTTTAAAAATCATCTTCAGAACCATCATGCAGAATCTTTTGATATTTGATCAGTAGCATTGTCCCATTCAGTCCTGTTGATGTTTTAGCTCCACACAGAGTATAGATTTGCCCTATAGAACCTTAAGAATAGCTTTTGATAAAATTTGTGTCTTAACAGTATGGAACATTCGGTGAGCGCCTAAGGCCCCCTGGGGCCTCTTGTTTTATTATTTTTTTACAGCATAAATGCATCAGCATAATTGACAACTAGTTCTGGATATAACCTGGTTTTAACAGTGGTCCATGAGCTGAAAATTCACAAGTTTTTTCTTTTATTTTGTCCCCGCACGAACTTTTCCCTGAAATCCATCCCACTTCCCTGAAAATCACCCTCAGGTTCCCTGAAAAATTATTCTGGAGGTTAACATGTCTGCTTTGTCCTTGGCAAAGATAGATTTAAGTGGTCAGGTGAGACTTCTAAAAGTCAGAATTATTCCAATATCAGTTTCAAAAATACCCTGTAACTCTCCAATTGAAACTTAATTTGCCATTGATCTATCATGAACAGAAAATAATATTTTAACCCTTTACCCAACGTAACGGCCAAAACCGGCCAATGCTATTCACAAAAATTACCTTTCAATTTTCATTATTTTTTCATTTTTTGTCGTAAAAACATAGCTTATGATACCTCATTGGAACAAACTCATTGAGCTTATTCCCGCAAGAGGTCATAAGCTATGTTTTGAAATATTAAATTAAAAAAAATAGTGATTCAAGAATTTTATTTTTTATTGTCATCTGACTTTGTGTTTGGTAAAGGGTTAAGAAACAGAAAACAAATCTTTGAATAACTAACCTTTTCATTTTTGCTTCAAGTATTGTCTTGTTGAAACAAGACATTTTGAGATAAAAGTAGATCCAAAAAAATCATAACAGTTGAAGGCCAGATTTTTGTGAAGAGCACTGATTGTATGCAATATATTCTGGTTACATTGGGTAAATACTTAACAAGTGAATTTCCCAACATGATTTGAAATCTTAGCTTGATACCTATAACTCATTATACCCCCACTTTTGAAGAAAAGGGTATACTGGATTACATGTGTCCGTCTGTCCGTTGTCCTTCTGTGCGTCCGTATGTGAGTCCGTCTGAAAATATTCATAACTTAAGTAAATTATTATTTTTTACAATATTTGTTGGTCATAGGTATGTATGCCCACACTAGTTATTTTTTTTTTTATTATTTTTTTTTTTTTTTATTACTTGTTCACTTAGAAAGTGTGTCCGTCCGAGCCAAACTTTGTCTGTTCAGCCTGTATCTCGGGTATCTAATGTTCTATTGTAATGAAATTTGCCATGAACACTGCTTATGGTATAGGCTTTAAAAAAAGGATTCAACGATATTTCTCACATTCTCCTTTTTAGAGTTATCCCCCTTTTTTGACTTAGAAATTGTAGAAAATAGACATTATTTGTCTGTTCAGCCTGTATCTCAGGTATGTGTTATCGGATTTCAGTGAAATATGGTATGCAGTTTGCCTATGACAAAGGCTTCTTCCTCATTGTATAAAACTTCCAAACACCAAACAATTTACCATACCTTTTGACTTAGAAATTGTTGGAAATTGTTGAAAACTTTCGAAGAAAATGGGAGGGGGGGCATACTGGATTGGAGTTATTGGATTTCAGTGAAGTATTGCATGCAGTTTGCCTATGACAAAGGCTTCTGCCTCATTGCATAAAACTTCCAAACACCAAACAATTTACCATACCTTTTGACTTAGAAATTGTTGAAAACTTTCGAAGAAAATGGAAAGGAGAGGGGTATACTGGATTGCGTCCTTCCATCTGTGCATCTGTCCATCAGTCCGTACGAGAATATTCATAAATAATATTTGTTGGTCATAGGTATACCCACACTAGGCGGTACACCATGTGAGGGTATGCACCAGACGAAAGTCCAGCTTTTGTTATTTTTATAACATCACATGGTGGGATAATTGGAACACACAGAAAGAAATTTTTTTAAATTATTTGTGTAACAAAATCTGCAATTTTTAATAAATTTGTAGGAGCAATTCCACCAACAGAACTAAAATGAAATGGAGTGGGTGGGTGGGTGGGTGGTGAAGGAGGGACTAATAATTTTTTTCATTTTATTCTCATGAAGAACATAACTTGTCACCCCTCACTGGAATGAGTTCATACCAATGAGATGATAATTTCAAAAGAGTTTGAGGTGAAAAATAGTATTTTCAAATTATTTTTTGCAAATTTGTGTTTGGTAAAGAATTTAAAAGTAATCGGTGTTATTGATTGAAGTATATGCATAATTTTTTTTGTCATAGTTGGGGTGGAGCAAAATAATGATTTGAAAAGAGGACTCGACCATCCATCCCCATTTCCACCTGTACTGCGTGTATTTTCAAGTGATCTGTCCATAAGAATACATAGGCTTTTCAATAAATTATGCAAAACCAATCTGCTTTTCGGAATTCATGAATTGTGTTGATTTGTTGCTTTTCAACTTTTCCAAATAGTCTTGTTATCTTAAGCTAATTAGTCACAATTTCAGAGAAATAACATCCAGAAAAGAAATTATTGGATTAATTATTTTTTAGGCTTTTACCTCTGGAAAAGACTGTTGTTTTTCTACAGATTGTTATTATTATTTTTTTACTCCACACATTTTGTCCGTACGATTCAGAAGCCATTTGTGGAACCGATTTTCACAAAATTTTGCACACTCATAGAGGGGGCCCAAAATCTAAAACTTTTACCAAAGCGAAATTTTCGATTTTACCCTTATTTCATCAGAATTGGCAAAAAACTGCCAAAATTGGGGTTTATAGGCATTTTCTTGAAACACTTTTTGTAGATTTTTAAAAAATATTCATCATTAATAGACTTGTCTGTGACACGACCATTCATATACAAGAGATGTTAGGCGATGCATCTCCACAGGCTGCCAAACATCGAAATTTTGATGAAATGGACTGTTTTCTGGCTCCTAAAGCACCCAGATGATACTCAAGAGCTAAACATAACTTCCTTTATTGGAAGTGGAATTCACCGAGGATCATTTTTACAAGTAATAAGGGTGTTCAAAAAACCAAGCGTTAACCAGTTTTGGGCTGGTTAAACAGCAATACCCCCCAAAAGCTAAAAAATTCATGTTTTCCGTGGATTTCTCTTAATGAGTCTTGTAGATTTTCTAGAAAAATTGGTCACTCCCAGGTCTTGGTGTGACATTACAAGTTGCACAGACAAAATATTCCGGTCAGCATTAGTTAACCCTCCCCGGGTTGCGAAAAGTAAAAATTGTAAATGTAAAAATTGTGATAAAATGGGCTGCGCTTGGACTCCAACTGCACCCAATGGGTATACCACAGAGAAATGTACCTTATTTTATCAGACGCAAAATGTTTAGGGAAACTTTTTTGTAAGTGGTAAGGGTATTCAAATGTCGAAGTCTTAACCCATTTTGGGCTTGTTAAAGAGAAATACTAAATAAAATTCCCATTTTCTGTGGATTTCTCTGAAAACATCTTGTAGGTTTTCAAGAAAAATTGGCTGTTTCGCAGGTCTTGGTGTGCAATTGCAAGTTGTCGAATGATGATATTGATATTAACCCTCTCTACCACGGTGGCTCAGTTGGTAGAGGTGCAGGCTGCAAGCCAAGAGGTCCTCGGTTCAAATCCCACCTGCCGCAACCGCACTGTGTCCTTGGGCAAGACACTTCCCCCCCCCACCCCCCCCCCCCCCCCCCACCCCACCCCCCCCCCCCATTGCCCACGTGGGGGCACGGTGACGCTGTGTACTAAGGCATACTGCACGTCGATGGTGCACCTGTCTTCAACCAATGCTAACCCTGCTTGTGTGGAGTTAGTATGTTGGGGAGATGACAGTTGCGTGTCATTGCTCAGTGGTTCTCCCCACCCGTAAAAATGTCGTTTTCATGATGGTTTTTACCTAAACATTTTTTTTTATCAAACTGAGTCATTTGAGACTACTATACCCACCTTTCTCATAACATCAATAAAGGAACTACAGTGAGACAGTTAAAAACAATTCATCAGACACTCAGGGGTCATGAAAAATCATGGAATCTCATCGGGAAAAGCCATGATTCTCCAGAATCATAAAGTCTAGTTATACCCCTGCTTCGAAAAAGTGGGGGCTATATAGGAATCGCCCTCTACGTCCGTCCGTACATCCGTCCATCCGTACGTCTTTCCGTCCGGACAAATTCTTGTGTGCGCAACTCCTCCTACATTAATGAACCGATTTTGATGAAACCTTCATCTCTACTAAGTGAACATGTGCATATTCCAAACTTTTTGATCTGCGACAATTTTAACCAGGTTATCTCTCTTGAACTTTGATTTAATATGGGTTTCTATATGAAATTCTTGTGTGCGCAACTCCTCCTACATTTATCAATCAATTTGGACAAAACTTTTCAGACATCATCACTACTAAGTGAACATGCGCATATTCCTAGATTTTTGATCTGCGACAATTTTAACCAGGTTATCTCCCTTTGACTTAGATTTATTGTGTCTTTCCATCCGAACAAATTCTTGTGTGCGCAACTCCTCCTACATTAATGAACCGATTTTGATGAAACCTTTCAAACATCATCTCTACTAAGTGAACATGTGCATATTCCAAACTTTTTAATCTGCGACAATTTTAACCAGGTTATCTCTCTTGAACTTTGATTTAATATGGGTTTCTACATGAAATTCTTGTGTGCGCAACTCCTCCTACATTTATCAATCAATTTGAACAAAACTTTTCAGACATCATCACTACTAAGTGAACATGCGCATATTCCAAGATTTTTGATCTGCGACAATTTTAACCAGGTTATCTCCCTTTGACTTAGATTTATTATGTCTTTCCGTTCGAACAAATTCTTGTGTGCGCAACTCCTCCTAATTAATGAACCGATTTTGATGAAACCTTTCAAACATCATCTCTACTAAGTGAACATGTGCATATTCCAAACTTTTTGATCTGCGACAATTTTAACCAGGTTATCTCTCTTGAACTTTGATTTAATATGGGTTTCTGCATGAAATTATTGTGTGCGCAACTCCTCCTACATTTATCAATCAATTTGGACGAAAGTTTACAGACATCATCACTACTAAGTGAACATGCGCATATTCCAAGATTTTTGAGCTGCGACAATTTTAACCAGGTTATCTCCCTTTGACTTAGATTTATTATGTCTTTCCGTTCGAACAAATTCTTGTGTGCGCAACTCCTCCTACATTAATGAACCGATTTTGATGAAACCTTTCAAACATCATCTCTACTAAGTGAACATGTGCATATTCCAAACTTATTGATCTGCAACAATTTTAACCAGGTTATCTCTCTTGAACTTTGATTTAATATGGGTTTCTGCATGAAATTCTTGTGTGCGCAACTCCTCCTACATTTATCAATCAATTTGGACGAAAGTTTACAGACATCATCACTACTAAGTGAACATGCGCATATTCCAAAATTTTGGAGCTGTGGCAATTTTAACTAGGTTATTTCCCTTTAACTTAGATTTATTATGGGTTTCTACATGAAATTCTTGTGCATGCAACTCCTCCTACATTTATCAATCAATTTTGACGAAACCTTTCAAACATTATCACAACTAAGTGAACATACGCATATTCCCAAATTTTTGATCTGCGACAATTTTAACCAGGTTATCTCCCTTTAACTTGGATTTATTATGGGTTTTCAAATGGGATTCTTGTGTGTGCAACTCCTCCTACATTAATGAACTGATTTTGAATACATGTTGCACATTGTAAATGTGTTTTTCCAAATGTAAACCATATATGTGTGGGCTCTTTAAGTATTCAGTGCTGTTCTGTGGAAGGCCAAATACAAATTTCAACAACAAAAAATGATCTTTATGTATACATTTCCTTATGGCCTTCGCCTACATAATCAGAAGTGCATTCCTCTAAAAACCCAAAGCGGGGGTATTAATCACCTTCAGTGATAGTTCTAGTTCTATCTTGAACTGGTTCTTCAACCATATCTATTAAGTTGGATTTTATCATTAATTCTTCATTATCGCTGATGATAATATGAACATCAGACCTTGGAAAATACAATTTTTACACCTCCTAATTATGTGCCTTTGTAATCTTGTCATTATAAAAGTACAACATTTTTTACCAACGTCATAAAACAGGAGTTTGGTGTGTTGACAGGGCGATTCGGGAAATCATTTTCACACCTACAGTTTTCTATTAATCTACTGATGATAACTGGCAACAGTATTGGTTAGCAACATGTCAAAGTGGGATGTAGGAGAAAATCCCTAAGGAGAAAAGTCCGGAGGTTTTTTGCAACCTAGGAGGAAAGCCCTGGTCTATGTGGGGTCGGAGGAGGGGGGAGTTGAGTGGAGAAAAAGCCCTGACTGAGAAATTTTACTATTTTATGACCAAAAGAAAATTGATAAAGTGGAAAAATACTAATTAGGAATAAAAATTAAAAATGGATAGTTTTGCAGGCTTTTTATTTGAAAAAAAAATATAATAAAAACATCTTGTACAGAGATGCTTCATATCATGGAAAATGTTATGCTCAAAATGCTTCATGACAAATGCAATTATAACTGAATGCGTATGCAATGTCCAATACCTTGCAAAAACTCAGATACAGTCTTTTTACTACAAGAATGATCCACACACAAGTTTCTTTTTCTTGTAGTGTTTTTGTGCATTTCCTAACCCGTTTAGCAGGGGGCAGACCCCAAGCTTCCTGTAAAAGTTCTAACCAAACTTGTGTCTCGTCTTCTTTCAAATGGGTGATTAACCTACAAAATATTGGTGTTTGTATCCTAGAATAGATGAAAATGTACTGTTCCAGCTCTCACAGAAATTGTTAGTCCTATCGTAATTGTTTTAATGTGAGTGAGTTCATGCATATTCCACAAGTTGGAGGAAAACATAGTGGTATTCGCCTAAAGCACACATTGTGCAAATTTTGAGAAGTTTCAGTTTGAGGGGTGACTGCACGCAGTTGTCCCTTCACATACGTTTTATAAAAATAGTCAAGCAATGGATGACTTTCTTCTGTTGAAATTTCCTTAAAGAAATTCATACCACTCTGAACGTCCTCAACTGGTAGGAAGGCAAGTCCATCCAACATACCACAGAAGTGTTTGAAGTCATTATTACTTTAAAATAACATTGTCAACCCAAGCTCCTGCACTTTTCACTACATGCTCTGAGTCAAATACTAAAAATACCTGTTACATTCTGCATGGCTTCCAAACACACAGCATTTAATACAGGAAGCTCAAAATGCATCTTCAATGGGTCTAATGAAAACCCTAGGCAGTCTGCTTTGTTCATCAGCACTTGAAACATCTCCCTATATGTGTCCTCAGATTTGTCTGGAAGTAATGCATTTGCACAAGATATAGCACTATTAGCAAGTTTAACATGTATCACATAAAGTTGACTGAAAAGTTTGGGTGCCATTTTAAAGTTACCATCCATAAACCCGTTGTCTTGCATAGCCAACTGACGCACTCCTTTATCACTGGCAAACACAGAACATGTTTCATTGACTCCGAAATATTATCATGTATCAAAAAGATTATGTCTAATTTTTTCTCCACCCTAAGTATAATTCAGGGCTTTTCTCCAACCCTGCCCCCCCCCCCCCCCCCCTCCCTGCAAAAAAGGACCAGGGCTTTTCTCCACAGATGCAATTTCAGGGCTTTTCTCCACCAGGGCTTTTCTCTGTCCCCCGACAAAGCTGGCACAAAAAGTCTATCCCCCCCCCCCCCTATTCTGCAAAGAAGAAAAAAATACATGGGCGCCATTGTGAATCTCATAATGTGTCATGTATAAGTTTCTATTGGCTAGAACATTTACAGAAACACAAAGATGAAAATAATTAATTCGCTTATTACTCATTTCAAGATTTTGACACTAAGAAATATTCTAAATGGACACCACTTGCATTCTAATGTCAATATTTTAATGTTACAAAGGTTAATTTTCTGATTCAGTTCTTCAATCTCCGGTTTCGGTACTTTAACACAATACTTTTTGTTCCAGCAGCTGTGCCTACAGCGAATAGCACTGTGATATTATGGAGCACTTCTAGTTGTTGATGATTTTTGAGGAAGTGCTGCATAACTCCAGTTAGAATACATAATATGGATAAGTGTAGTGGCATTACGTGTACATCCCCTGTATGAAAGAAGTTGCCAAAAAACCCAGTAATTATGTAAGATTATGTAATGCAATCACAATTTGTCCAGGTCATTTAAGTTCACGTAATCTATTTAAGAGACGCAGGGTTAATTGATCGTTTTTTTCCAGCTCAGTGAATGATAATCAACACATTCCTGTTATCTCAATGACTCTTTTTAGCTCTGCCTGACAAAGTCAACAGAGCTTTTCTGATATCGAGTTGTCTGTCATTCATCCATCTGTCTGTCGTCTGACATCAACATTTTGTTTGTTCGAGCCATAATTTTTTTACCACTGGATATTTTTTAACAAAACTTTATAACATTGTGTCTTGTCACTAGGCAGTGTGCCATCAATCATAATAAGGTCTGTATCAGACATGTTAACCTTCCAAAATTTTTTTCAGGGAGATTGAAGAAAATTTTCAGGGAGATGACATGATTTTCAGGGAGATTTTTTTTTGCGCGTAAAAGCCACGTGTGCATCAATTTTAAATACAAATTAATACCAAATACCCCACCCCCCCACCCCAACACACACAGACATAACAGGAAACAGTCCAACAACAATACATCAAAGGAACATACGCCAACGTTCTACTAACCGGTGGTGAGTGACCCAGACCTGTTAACCTCTGGAGGTGACTGTCGGTGAGATTTTGATGAGCTCCCAGTGAGACTCGGATGCTTGTCAGTGAGATTTTTGCACGTGGGCAGCACATCAATAATTTCCATGTTACCACCCCACCCCCCCCCCCCACCCCCCCCACACACACACACACACACATACATTAAACATTCCACCTTAATGTGTTTTATTTGAACAATTTGTCCTTTCAAAAGCCAAAACATAGAAATATAGAGAAAAACAGAAATCAAAAATATGGATGTGGTCATGTGCCAATATCTGAGTTGTTCCAATGACATCCATATTTCAATGGTTTTATGTACAAAATGTTTGGAGATATTTTCAACCTTTTCAGCACTACATCAGTTTTGACGCTGTGTTGAAAGTTTTGGATCTATTTGGGAAATTATGGGTACTTGCGGCGACCTGCGGAAACCTGCGGCGATCTGTGGTGTTTAGGCACACCCCGAGCCCGGTTGTTGTGGTAATTCGATCTGCCAAAGCCCAGCGCCCCACCTAACCACACCGGGTACTCACTGGAAGTAGTTGGTCATTTACGAAGGGGATTTGGAATGGGGTGATCATTTTTCAGTGAAACGTGAACATTATGCCACAGCCAGCCCAGGACGAAACATCTCCGGGATATTTAATTTATTTTGTTGTCCATTTATCACAACGAATGAAAAAACGTCCAAGTGCCGTAAATTAGCAACTTTTTAGAGATTTTTTTCACCAAAAACATAATTTTTTTCACAGCCTGCTTCAGAAAATTGCGAATCGGAAATTTTTCCCAATATATTCAAAATTACGGCAACTCATATGTTTGAGCCGTTTGTCTGCAAAATTGGCTATAATTATCTGAAGTGAAAGTGAAATCCAAAATGCACAATAATAAATTTGTGCGTATTTTTGCACATGTTCGATTGGACAAAATTTATGCGTATGGAACTTATTTTTCGATTTGATTGCTACCTGTATACAAGCAATGGTGTGCCTTTAATATATAATCAATTTCAGCAATTATCCTGCATCTCAAATTCATTTAATCCGCCTGTCAAACCGACTCAAACGTGTTGCAAATAATCACAACACGGCCATTGACAGAAATGAGATTGGTCACCAGTTCTTACGTAAGTGGTGACGTTTCACACAAACTTAATGACCCCCTTGCCATTGAGAGTAGAGCACATGCTTTTGTATTTGTAAACAAAAGCTGGTGGATTCAGTTTTTGTCTGGTATGTCGACTTTCCGGGAGATTTTGGCCCAAATTGACTCCCGGGCGGGAGGGTGGGAGGGGATAGCTAATTCTGGGAGAATCCCGGGCATTCCGGGAGAGTTAACATGTCTGGTCTGTATCCATCAAGGTCAACGTCACAGGCGACATGGTAAAGGTAACATTCAGGAAAACGTCAACATTATGTTTGTCCGAGCCATAACGTCTTTACCATAATTATGTATTGTTACTAGGCAGTGTGCCATCAATCATAAAAAGGTCTGTATCATCCGTCCATCCATCCGTGTTTATATTACGATACTTGTGTGGCTTCGATTTGGTAAAACAGGATACTTATGTGGCCAATTTCTTTTTTTATGTGGCTAGCCACATAAAAGGGTTCAGCTGACCTTTGTAAAATGATCTGTTGGATTCTAAGATTGAGCAAAAATGTCCATGGACATGGAGGTCCATGTCCAAATCCAAATTTTATGTTGCTAGTTATTCCAAATATTATATGGCTAATTATTCCACTTTTCCACTGTTCTGAGCTACAGCATTGCTGTCAGCTGCATCTGGTTACATCTGATATAATTCCAATATATTCTGATAGTATAATGGTACATTTTGTTGTAATTAACTAATTCATAGACACATAATATTCCGTTTTTCAGACACACAGTAGTTGGAAGCCACATAACATTGTTTTTTTCAGCCACATATTAGTTGAACACCACATAATATTTGGCTGAACATAACTTTTCTTAGTCACATAAGTCCTACTCACATATCTATCCAAATGTTGGTTTGTCCATCTAGCTAGCTGTCCGGCGTCAACATTTTGTTTGTCTGAGCCATAATTTCAGTTTCTTTACCAAAATTATGCATTGTCACTAGGCAGTGTGCCATCAATCATAATAAGGCCTGTGTCATCTGTCCGCCTGTCTAGCCATCCAACCATCTGTCATCCGGCGTCAACAATTTGTTTCTCTGAGCCATAATTTCTTTACCACTGGATATTTTTTAACAAAAATTTATAACTGTATGTATTGTCAGTATTTGTTTCTCTGAGCCATAATTAGCCTGACTGTTTACAGTGAGGGCTATAGTCATGACTTTTGTCCGTCCGTCCGTCCGTCTGCACACACAAATGACTACTTATATGGCTACGAGTTAGTAAAACAAGATACTTATGTGGTTAAAGTCTGTTACGTGGCTAGCCACATAACAGAATCTCTTATTGTGTGTGTGTGTGGGGGGGGGGGGGGGGGGGGGGGGGGAGTTTGATAAATGTAGAGTAGGGTTAGGGCATTCTGGGGTGGGGTGAAGGGGTGTTAGAGTTATGTGGCTAGGGTTAGGGTTAGTTTAGGGTTAGGGTTAGCTTAGGGTTAGAGTTAGGGGTGGGTAGGGTTAGGGTCAGTAAAGGGTCGGGTTAGGGTTAGCTGACCCCCCTCAAATTTTCCCCCCCAAAACTTTTTTTATTATGTTGGACATGTGTTTAGGTTAGCCACCTAACATGTCCATAAAATAGCCACATATGTGGCCATTTGTAAGAACATCCATCCATCTGTCTGTCTGTCTGTCTGTCTGTCTGTCTGTCTGTCTGTCTGTCTGTCTGTCTGTCTGTCTGTCTGTTAACACTTTTTTTTTCTTTCATCAAAAATGCTTTTTTACAGTCCTGGTGAAGTTTGTGGTTAAAAACCCAGAAAACACCACTGCCCCCCCCCCCACCCCCACCCCCACCCCCCACCCCCCCAATTAGGCATTTTTAGCTCAACTTTGGCGAAGCCAAATTTGAGCTTTTGCCATGGCCTGTCGTCCGTCTGTCTGTCCATCTGTCCGTACGTCAACAATTGGATACGTCTCGGGCTAGAGGCCGTATTTATGAACCGATCTTTACGAAACTTCTTGGGTACCTTTGTTATGACCATGGGATGTGAATGAGTGTTTTTGGGTGCGGTCTGAAATTCATTACATATCATACAGGTTTTTTTCTTGTGCTTAAATTATGCAAATTAAACTAATTTTGATTTATTTAGTGTTACTTTCAGCACTGTCAGTGCAAATGCCAATACGGCTTGGGCTAGAGGCCGCATTTATGAACCGATCTTTACGAAACTCCTTGGGTACCTTTGTTATCACCGTGGGACGAGAACAAGTGTTTTTGGGTCCGGTCCAAAATTCAAGATGGCCGATGGCAGCCATTTTGTACAAAATTTGGTGCAATCAGATTTTTACACAGAACTTCCATATGAAAGCGCTGATTTGAATAATTTTTTGTGTGAATGTTTAGTACCATGGGATACATCACATATAATACAGGTTTTTTTCTCGTGCAAAAATTATGCAAATTAGATGAACTTTGATTTTTTCAGTGCTACTTACACACAGTGAGTACACATGTCAATACGGCTCGGGCTAGAGTCTGTATTTATGAACCGATCTTCACGAAACGTCTTGGGTACCTTTGTTATCACCTTGGGACGAGAACGAGTGTTTCTGGGTGTGGTCCAAAATTCAAGATGGCTGCCAGTGGCCATTTTGTACCGAAATTAGGTCTAATCGGTTTTTTGTACACAACTTCTATACGGCTCAGGCTAGAGGCCGTATTTATGAACCGATCTTTACGAAACTTCTTGGGTACCTTTGTTATCACCATGGGATGAGAACGAGTGTTTTGGGGTGTGGTCCGAAATTCAAGATGGCCACCAGCAGCCATTTTGTACCAAAATTAGTGCAATCAGTCTTTTGTACAGAACTTCTGTATGAAAGTTCTGATTTGAATAAATTTTTGTATGAATGTTTAGTAACATGGAATACATCACAAATAGTACGGGTTTTTTTCTCGTGCAGAAATTATGCAAATTAGATGAACTCTGATTTATTCAGTGCTACTTATACACTGTAAGTGCACATGTCAATACGGCTTGGGCTAGAGGCTGTATTTATCAACCGATCTTCACAAAACTTCTTGGGTACCTTTGTTATCACCTTGGGACAAGAACGAGTGTTTCTGGGTGCGGTCCAAAATTCAAGATGGCTGCCAGTGGCCATTTTGTACCGAAATTAGGTCCAATCAGTTTTTTGTCACAACTTCTACACAGCTCATATTTATGAACTGATCTTCACGAAACTTCTTGGGTACCTTTGTTTTCACCTTGGGACAGGAATGAGTGTGTTTTGGGGTGCCTTTGTTATCACTGTTCTATGAGAACAAATATTTTGGGGTTCAGTCAGACCTACTCTGGGACTCAAAGATTTTTTTCTAGTTTAGCATCTGACTGTCACCCACCTTTACAATACTTTACCTATACATTTGTTACAGGCAACGGTCAGTATTATGTACAGACCATTACAATACTTTATATGTACCTTTGTTATCAGGTCATTACCTAGATGTTTGTCATTGCTGTGTCACATACTATACATGTACATGTCTTTGTCTTGACAAGTTGAGCTACAGTGTCATTGACACTTTCATTTCATTTTTAGCTTAACTTGACAAAGTCAAGATTAGCTATTGCCATCACATGCGCGGAAGTCTGTTAGTCTGTTCACAGTTTCCTTTGGCATGGGCTACACCCCGCAGTTCTTGTCTGATCGTCCCAAAATTTCATATGCAGGTTTGGGGTCATGTCTAGATGAGAACGTCCCCTTTTGGTCGTGATCGGTCAACAGGTATGGCTGCCTGAGCTCCAAACCCAGAAACCATTAGCACAGTCTACAGGTCGTATTTATGAAGGGATTTCATTGTAACTTGGTAGGATGCCTCTGTATAATGCCTAGATGAGAACGTCCCCTTTTGGGCATGATCTGTCAACCGTAATGGCTGCCCAAGCCCGAAACCCAAAAACTTTTAGTACAGTCTGCAGGTCATGTTTAATATTTAGGGATTTCATTGTAACTTGGTAGGATGACTCCTTATGATGTCTAGATGAGAATTTCCCCATTTGGGCATGATCTGCCAACCATGACGACTGCCCGAGCCCAAAACCTGAAAACCTTTAGCACAGTCTACAGGTCATATTTATTGAGGAATTTCATTGTAACTTGGTGGGTTGACTTCATATAATGTCTAGATGAGAAAGTCCCCTTTTGGACGTGATTGGGCAACCGACTGTGACGGCTACTGTGACGACTACAGGGGCCAGAAGCCCGAAAACCTTTAGCACAGTCCACAGGTCATATTTATGAAGGGATTTCATTGTAACTTGGTAGGATGACTCCAAATAATGTCTAGATGAGGACATCCCATTTTTATCGCAATCATTCAGCCTTGTTCGGTGCCCAAACCCAAAAACCTTTAGCATAGGCAAAAGGTCATATTTATGGAAGAATTTCATTGTAACCTGTTAGGTTGACTCCATATAATGCCTAGATGATTACATCCCCTTTTGGTCATGATTGGTCAACTGTGATGGCTACAGGTGCCCGAAGCCCGAAAACCTTGAGCACAGTCTACAGGTCATATTTATGAAGGGATTTCATTGTAACTTCGTAGGATCACTCCAGATGATGCCCAGATGAGATTGTCCCCTTTGGTTGCGATCATTCAACCATGATGGCTGCCCGAGCCTGAAGCCCGAAAACCTCTAGCACAGTCTACAGGTCATATTTATGAAGGGATTTCATTGTAACATGGTAGGTTGACTTCATATAATGTCTAGATGAGAATGTCCCCTTTTGGACATGATTGGGCAGCTGTGATGGCTACTGGGGCCCGAAGCCCGAAAACCTTTAGAACAGTCTACAGGTCATAATTATGAAGGGATTTCATTGTAGCTTGGTAGGATGACTCCAAATAATGTCTAGATGAGAACATCCCCTTTTGGTCGCGGTCATTCAGCCTTTATGGCTGCCTGAGCCCAAAGACCTTTAGCATAGTCTATAAGTCGTATTTATGGAAGGCTTTCATTGTAACTTGTTAGGTTGACTCTATATAATGCCTAGATGATGACATCCCCTTTTGGTCGTGATTGGTCACGATTGAAGCCCGAAAACCTTGAGCACAGTCTACAGGTCATATTTATGAAGGGATTTCATTGTAACTTCGTAGGATCACTCCAGATGATGCCCAGATGAGAATGTCCCCTTTTGATTGCGATCATTCAACCATGATGGCTGCCTGTGCCCAAAGCCCAAAAACCTTTAACACAGTCTACAGGTTCTATTTATGAAGGGAATTCATTGTAACTTGGTAGGTTGACTTCATATAATGTTTAGATGAGAATGTCCCCTTTGGACGCAATTGGGAAACTAATGGCTACAGGGGTCCGAAGCCCGAAAACCTTTAGCACAGTCTACAGGCCATTATATATATTTATGAAGGGATTTCAATGTAACTTGATAGGATGACTCGTTTTGGAATAATTTCACTGTAACTTGGTAACTTTTGTTGATATACGTTAACTGTGAGGGCCACATACATTAACTGTGAGGTCATATTAACCCACCCCTCAGCTCTTCAGTACAGTGTACACCTCATATTATTTTTATCAGAAACAAAGCATACAGGGAACAGAAATGAACAATTATCACAATTTTTGTCTTATTTCATAATCCTTTCATAAGCATTGAACATTATCCTTTTCATCAAACACAACACACAAGTTTAGTTACAATGTCATTGACACTTTCATTTACTTCTAACCATGGCTTATTAGTCCTTATTGGAACAAGCTCATCAAGTTTGTTCCATTAATAGGCCATGAGGTATGTTTTGGAGTAGAGAAATGAAAAAATAAAATTTGAATAGCAAGTTTTGTATATCACGAGTGCATATATGGCAGATTCTTTAGGTAAATGGTTAACAAAAAATGGCCCCTGACTATTTTGGTTCTAAGCTTTGCCATTGCTGGGACAGTCGGGCTGCATGCGTGACATCAGTCTAGTTTCTTTACCACTGGATATTTCTTAACAAAACTTTATAACAGTATGTATTGTCACTAGGCAGTGTGCCATCAATCATAATAAGGTCTGTATCCATCAAGGTCAAGGTCACAGACAACATGGTAAAGGTAACAATCAGGAAAATGTCAATATTTTGTTTCTCCAAGCCATAATTTCTTTACCATAATTATGTAATGTGACGAGGCAGTGTGCCATCAAACATAATAAGATCTGTATCGTCCATCTGCCCATCTAGCCGTCAACATTTTGTTTCTCTGAGCCTTAATTTGTTTACCACTGGATATTTTCTAACAAAACTTTATAACAGTATGTATTGTCCATAGGCAGTGTGCCATTAATCACAATAAGGTCTGTATCCATCAAGGTCAAAGTCACAGACTACCTGGTCAAAGTAACACCAATATATTTGCCAAATTTTAATATGTTTTCAATTTTTGTATAATAAACAAAGCTAATGAACTTTCATTGAACAAGCTCAACAAACTTGTTCCAATAAGGGGCCATAAGCTATGTTTTTGAGACAAAAAATGATGATGTTGTCTTCTATCCATGTTGGGTAAAGGGTTATCAGAATCAGAGATTGGGGATCAAATGTTACCCTGTATATGGCTGCCTCTGAAAGTAGTTGTCCTGGGCCGAGCTATCTTGGCCGAGAGGCCTCTTGTTATTATACACACCTGGAACTTAATTAACCACCTCCTGAAATGTTTCATGACAGTGAAGTTGCTGTTACTGATTATTATGTTTTAATGATTGCTGTGTCTTGCAGTACATTTCATCTAGTGAAACATGATGTTTCCGGTTGATAGCACACCCCAAACACATCCATCCACATACAATATCTGGGTTTTAAGCAAGAAAATTTGTCACATCTTTTATCAATAAATGTTGACATGGCAAGGAGGAGAATCACTAAGATGGTAAATCGTTGGCATGCATGCAACAGGCATATCAGTCAAAGCTATTGGAAGGCAATTTGCTATAGTCATTCTATTATCAGCAGATTTGTTTGAAAACATCAACAAACCAACAATGTTAAGGACCGACCAAGGCCTGGACAACTCCAAAAGACCTCTCCTCGGGATTTTCAAATTGGATTTTCAAATGCCTTTCGCTCCTCAACAGGTGT
Organism: Pictodentalium vernedei; assembly: GCA_031216915.1. Taxonomy (NCBI): domain Eukaryota; kingdom Metazoa; phylum Mollusca; class Scaphopoda; order Dentaliida; family Dentaliidae; genus Pictodentalium; species Pictodentalium vernedei. Next base: position 478,844,023 of record CM062296.1, read on the forward strand.
TTGTGCAACAAAACTGTCCGAAACGGTCTCAAAGCTCTGGGTATGAAGTCCAGAAGGATCATCAAGCATCCAGCTCTGTCCAGTCAATATCAAAGACAGTGTTTGGAGTGGTGTATGGTATGACAACAATGGAATCTAAGAACGTGGGGGGAGAGTGCATTGGTCAGACAAGAGTAGGTTCCTACTTCATGTCACAGATGGTCACATGAAAGTGTGAAGGCATAGCAATACTGCTTACATGCCCAGGAACATCAGACCTACTGTTCCTTATGGTGGAGGATCAGTAATGATCTGGGGATGACTCTCAGGATTGTGAACTTGATATGGTGACTGTAAGTGAGAATCTCAATGGTCATCAGTACATTTGGGACATTCTCAATCAAGTTGTCTTGCCTCATTTTTAGCTTAACTTGACAAAGTCAGGATAAGCTATTGGCATCACGCATGCGGAAGTCTGTTTGTCTGTGACTCATTTTCCTTTAGCACAGGCTACACCCCGTAGTTCTTGTCTTGATCATCACGAAATTTCATATGCAGGTTTGGGGTCATGTCTAGATGAGAACGTCCCCCTTTGGTCGCGATTGGTCAACCGTTATGGCTGCCCGAGCCCAAAACCCGAAAACCATTACCACAATCCACAGGTCGTATTTATAAAGGGTTTTAATTGTAACTTGATAGGATGCCTCGGTATAATGCCTAGATGAGAATGTCCCCTTTTGGTCATGATCTGTCAACCGTGATGGCTTCCCAAGCCTGAAACTCAAAAACTTTTAGCAAAGTCTGCAAATCATATTTAATATGGAGGGATTTCATTGTAACTTGGTAGGATGACTCCGTATGATGTCTAGATGAGAACTTTCCCATTTTGTCGTGATCTGTCAACCATGGCGACTGCCCGATCCCAAAACCCGAAAACCTTTTGGGGTCATGTCTAGATGAGAACGTCCCCTTTTGGTCGTGATCAGTCAACAGGTATGGCTGCCTGAGCCCAAAACCCAAAAACCATTAGCACAGTCTACAGGTCGTATTTATGAAGGGATTTCATTGTAACTTGGTAGGTTGACTTCATATAATGTCTAGATGAGAATATCTCCTTTTGGACACGATTGAGCAACTGTGATGGCTACAGGGGCCCGAAGCCTGAAAACCTTTAGCACAGTCTACAGGTCATATTATGAAGTTATTTCATTGTAGCTTGGTAGGATGACTCCAAATAATGTCTAGATGAGAACATATTTATGAAGGGATTTCATTGTAATTTCGTAGGATCACTCCAGATGAAGCCCAGATGAGAATGTCCCCTTTTGGTTGTGCTCATTCAAGATTGCTGCCTGAGCCCAAAGCCCGAAAACCTATAGCACAGTCTACAGATGACATTTATGAAGGGATTTCATTGTAACTTGGTAGGTTGACTTTATATAATGACTAGATGAAAACCTCTCCTTTTGGACGCAATTGGGCAACTGTGATGGCTGCAGAGGCCCAAAGCCCGAAAACTTTTAGCACGGTCTAGTAGTCATATTTATGGAAGGATTTCATTGTAACTTGTTAGGTTGACTCCATATAATGCCTAGATGATGACATCCCCTTTTGGTCAACTGTGACGGCTACAGGTGCCCAAAGCCTGAAAACCTTGAGCACAGTCTACAGGTCATATTTTGAAGGGATTTCATTGTAACCTCAAAGGATCTCTCCAGATGATGCCCAGATGAGAATGTCCTCTTTTGGTTGCGATCATTCAACCGTGATGGTTGCCCGAGCCCGAAGCCCAAAAACCTTTAGCACAGTCTACAGGTCATATTTATGAAGGGATTTCATTGTAACCTGGTAGTTAGACTTCATATAGAGTCTAGATGAGAAATGTCCCCTTTTGGGCGTGATTGGGCAACTGTGATGGCTACAGGGTCTCAAAGCCTGAAAACCTTTAGCACAGTCTACAGGTCATATTTATGAAGGGATTTCATTGTACGTTGGTAGGATGACTCCAAATAATGTTTAGATGAGAACGTCTCCTTTTGGTCACGATCATTCAGCCTTGATGGCTGACCGAGCCCAAAAACCTTTAGCATAGCCTATAAGTCGTATTTATGGAAGTATTTCATTGTAACTTGTTAGGTTGACTCCATATTATGCCTAGATGATGGCATCCCCTTTTGGTCATGATTGGTCAACTGTGATCGCTACAGGGGCCCAAAGCCCGAAAACCTTGAACACGGTCTACAGGTCATATTTATGAGGGGATTTCATTGTAACCTCGTAGGATCACTCCAGATGATGCCCAGATGAGAATGTCCCCTTTTGGTTGTGCTCATTCAACCAAGATTGCTGCCTGAGCCCAAAACCCGAAAACCTATAGCACAGTGTACAGATGACATTTATGAAGGGATTTCATTGTAACTTGGTAGGTTGACTTCATATAATGTCTAGATGAAAACCTCTCCTTTTGGACGCAATTGGGCAACTGTGACGGCTACAGGGGCTAAAGCCGAAAACTTTTAGCACGGTCTAGTGGTCATATTTATGAAGGGATTTCATTGTAACTTGGTAGGATGTCTCCAAATAATGTCTAGATGAGAACATCCCCTTTTGGTCGTGTTCATTCAGCTTTGATGGCTGCCCGAGCCCAAAACCTTTAGCATAGTCTATAGGTCGTATTTATGGAAGGATTTCATTGTAACTTGTTAGGTTGACTTCAAATAATGCCTAGATGATGACATCCCCTTTTGGTTGTGTTTAGTCAGCAGTGATGGCTTCAGGGGCCCGAAGCCCGAAAACTTTGAACACAGTCTACAGGTCATATACATGAAGGGATTTCATTGTAACTTCGTAGGATCACTCCAGATTATGCCCAGATCACAACACCCCCTTTTGGTCATGATCATTCAACCATGATGGCTTCGCGAGCCCAAAACCCGAAAAACTTGAGTACAGACTTCAGGCCATATTTATGAAGGGATTTCAATGTAACTTGATAGGATGACTCATTTTGGAATAATTTCACTGTAACTTGGTAACTTTCATTGACATACGTTAACTGGAGGGCCACATACATTACCTGTGAGGTTAATACAGTGTACACCTCATATTATTTGTATTAAAAACATAGCTTACAGGGAACAGAAATTAACATATTCCCAATTATCACAATTCTTGTCTTATTTCATAATCGTTTCATAAACGTTGAACATTATCCTTTTCATCAAACACAACACACAAATAAGTTAAGCTACAGTGTCATTGACACTTTCATTTTTTACATATAATCGTTCCCTCAAGCACCTGCTGCAATGAAATTGGGAAATTAGTTTTGGTAATCAAAGTTTTTTTCATTTACACTGAAATAAAACTTCAGTTCCAAGTAGGAGAAAAAGCTTCATACAAAAGTTCATTTTCCAGGACCCACAAAGTAAATCATCTCAAATTTTTTTTCTTATCTTCAAAAACTGTGAAGAATGATTGTGGGAACTTCACACCATGAGCACATTCATCTTGTGATATATGCCACCAATATTTTAAAAATATTGTGCTAATGATATAGGAATGTCACCATAATGAGGTACAAATATTGTGTCATTAACAATATATTAACAATGGTACACTTTGTTATGGGCTGGGCCATTCATGTCATTATAATTCTAAATGGTAATAATCTATCCTATCAGTCTATGTTTTAGAATTGCGGACAATATTTCCAGCATGTTTAAAAAACAAAGTGCTTGGGTGCTAGAGTTTGTTATTGAGATACTGTGTAAGTACAGTACATTCAAGGTGGGTTGTAAAATTTCGGAGGTAAATTGTAGAGGATTGAAACCCACGGTGAATCCACTCGACTTAATTACTGACCACTGTGACTACAAGTGTTTGGGATTAACGAAAATTAATTAGCAGTGCAACTGGTATGCAATCGCAAGTACTGTGCCGAGTGTCTTCACCGCAGTGACCAGTGATTGAGATTACAGAACACAGAAAATACCAATACATTAATCCCGAAAGACCAGAACTTGTGACAATTCAGGGTGAAATGTAAAAGTAAAAACCATTCATTTTTAGTGTTGATCTGACTGCAAACAAAACATAATTCTATAGTGGAGAAAGAGATTTTTTGTCTTTTTGTGATGAATAGACTAGATTATCCGTTCAAACTTCGCAACTGGGTCAAATGAAACAAAAATTAATCAATAAAAAATAAAAAGAGAAATTCCTGAAATATTCGTTATTTTTTAATGCAAGAGAAACATGTTTTCCTTTAAAACAAATAAAGTTTGTTGATCGAATAATAGTTGGCACATTGTGACGAAGCAAAACTCCGACAACTCGTCAAGGGATTCCCGCTCAAAGATGACCATGTGCGACCAGCCCAGATGCACTAAACAATTCTCCGTTTTATCACTGGCAGCTTTTACTAAGTATTATCGCATTGTGTGAATGCATATGGAACAAAACCAATGGCTACAACGCTGAAAATGTATACTGTTGTGGGGTTGTTTGGTGAGGAAGTACAATTTTCGAAAATTACATATTTGTGTGTTCAAAGCTGACGTAATCCATCCCATGCAGCTAAAGTCAGGTGAAGTTCCTTTCATCAAAACTCCCCCCCCCCCCCTCTTTTTTCCCCTCGATTGCTTTGTCCATCATTCTAGCGGTGTAACTCTATTGAATGAATGTCCATGACCATAACTGTCCACACTCTATGAATGAATGAATGAATGAATGAAACCAAACAATTCAGAATCCAGGTTTTTTTCTCTGTCAGCTTATGGGGTAAAACATTCAATTTTTTGGCCATCAAAATGTCAAAAAATTGGTTACAAAAGTTATTAAAGTTGGAAACGGGCTCATGAGTTGCAGCTAGTATTCAAATACAACGGGGGGTGGGGCATACCCAAGAAACCTGGACTGTTGGGGAAAGCACGTGGCCCCAAAGTTTCTAGTCCCTCTCAAAACCCCACCAAACCCCACCCCACCCCACACTGCCCCACCCCACCCCACCTCTGCTTCTGTTGTATTCAGAAAATGCCTACATGTACTCTCTTCTCAGGATAGAAGAATATAAAATATACAAATGGATGCAATGGTGAATTTTTGATGCAATGCATAAAGTTTTCTTGTTAGTTTTTTCTCCCTAATTTGACTCCAACCATAAACGTTTTAAGCAATGCACAGCCTAGTTGGTGAGGTTTTGCTTTCACAGCCAAGTTGGTGAGGTTTTGCTTTCATAGTATTCCAGGATTCCAGGTATCAGGGAAAAATATGGCCTGAAAGACCTAGTTTAATTTTTAGGGTTTCAAGGCACGTGTGGGTGGACAAAACCAAAAAATTAAAATACGAAATTTCGGGGCATGTTTGAGCTAGGGTTATGATGTGTGGTGGTCTGGCTTGTCGGTCGGCATGTCATTATTGAAAAATAAAAAAAATATTATTTTCTGTTGATTTTATTTACATATGGTTATAATTATAATTGCTGAATTAATAAAAAGTAATTGAAAATGTTGATTTGTCTTTTATTTTTTCTCAAGCTTGTCATGTGCCGAGGTGTTAAAAAACAGATGTTGGTTTGAAGAACAGCTTCTGTGCTTTGTCGCGCCACTCAAATGTTATTTCACACCTTGTGCAGGTGGTAGTTTAATCTACTATATTTAATTAGTCACTTCAATCCCGACTACTTTAATAGTAGTAGAATATTTTATTTAAGTGTCACATTTCAATACACATACATTATATACATAAAGTATTTACAAAATATTTATATGAAATCCAGCCTATGAAGGCTTATGAGACACATTTTCATCAGAGGTAGGTCATTTTTACAGTAGTTCATAAAAAACCGACAAAACACAACCCCCCCCCCCCCCCTCGAAAAACCAAAACACATGCACGCACACCAACACACACACTCACTCCTGTGCACACCCTTGCACACACACTCCCCCCACACCCCCCCACACACACACACAGAGTAATATGTAGATATGCACCCAAATGCACCTGCGTATACTTTCGTGTACTAATTTTCTTTCACTTTTTCTTACTTTCTCCACCCCCCCCCCCCCCCCCATCACGTATATCTGTCTCTCTATATTTCTTTCTCACTGAAGTGTACTCTCTCTTAGAATGGCACATTCGCAGATATTTTAATCTCCCTTACATTCACCCACGTATTTTTGCATACACACAGGCTTAGCTATTTCAATTAATAATACAAATAACAACAGAGTGGAGGAACATTGAAAAATCTGCAAATGCAAAGAATATAAAAGTATGTACAAACCCCTACAGAATTGGATGAAGGATATTTGTTTCGATATGCAAATATCTCCCGTACCCCCCCACCCCCACCCCACCCACCCCATGAAATAATCATTACTTTCAGTCACGAGTGAGATACTTTTTATAAGAATCTTTAATTGCATAGCCCGGCAAGTGTACTTTTCTATGACTAGAATTTCCACTAACCTTCTCACTGGTTTTGTCCCTGGCTGGGGTGTCGTATCCGTGCACTCGCCATTACCTACTTGTGTCGACTACAATGCTGACAAATCAACTCTGAATTATATCTCGGGCATTTGTTCTAAGGTTTACACTCTTAGGGCCTATAGGTAGCCCTCACTGTATGCATTGATGTGGGGCCCCGGCTTGGTGCACGGCTGGTGATCGACCACAAGCCATGGGTTCCAGGCAGCGATATATGAGACCATCTACTAATCTATACCACCTTTTTGTGTAAATTAATGAATGACCCCCCGGAGATGACCAACCTAAGCTCCTAGCTTTCTGTCAGATCCCCCATTACATCTAAAACGGTCTTTTGTAAATATGTTATATTCTTGATGTTCACTATATATACTGTTACTTTTCTTGGTATTCAGTCTTGTAACATACAGCTTACTTATTGAATAAATATTGTTTAAACTAAGAGTAAGACGGGAAAGGGGATGGGCTGGTCGAGTTGACTCAGTGTCGTAAACGGGTACCATTTTGATAATTAGCTGTGCATTGTGGGTGCTTTCGTGACGCAGGAGGCTTTTTCAACCCCACTTCCGACCCAAGAAACACATGGTTCATCACGTGTTGGCCTACAGCTGTAAACAAAATGTGAAATTGGGAACTTCGTGAATATTAGTTGTTTTTCTCAAGTCTGGTTTATTTATTTCCTTGATCAAATCGATCGTGCAAACACAGCAGTTTAGTTTAGAAAGTCACAAGGACTTTGTACATAACCAAATGGAACTGACTGTTCTATTCCCAATTACAAGAAACTGACATGCAAAAGCAATTAAGCTAATCCTTAACGCTCATGACCACCGTGAGTCACAGTGTTTTGAAAACTGTCTTCTACTGATCAAACACTGTGGTCCACTGGAACTCCACGGTGGAGACCACACCGCGGTGACATGTTTGTTACAGTCCACGTTGAACGAACTGTAATGTAGACAAATAAAAGTTGTATATTGTGAATATTTGTTTTAAGTGTATTCAAAAATAAAGTTAAGGCCAAAAAAAGTTAAAAATCTGTTTCCCAGGCCCTCCCACATGGTACCAGGATTCCTGCAGGCCTTGAAAAACCTTGAAAAGCCTTGGATTTTGATATCTATTTTTCAAGGCCTGGAAAGTTACTGAATTTCCCCAAAAGTCCCAAATGTGGCCTGGAAAATCCTTGAAAACAATCTTTCAAAATATAAAAACCATCAAAATTTTTCTGTGATTATCCTACAACTTATTTCTGCTGGTAGTGTACTCTCAATTTTAAGTTCATAACCTTGAAAACCTTGAATTTTACCTCTATGAAGCCTTGAAAAACCTTGAATGTGATACGGGAATGACCTTGAAAAGCCTAGAATCCACCTACTAATTAGCTGCAGGAACCCTGGGTACTTTTGGCTGCCACATGTTCTTTTTCACAGTCAATGCAAACTCAAAAAAATAAAAATTAAACCATTTTGTCTGATATTTTACCCAAGTTAATAAAACTGATAAATCTTTCCCTTTTGTGTAACATGGCTTTGCAATGTTTTAGCATTGCAAAGCCTTCTTGCACTCAAGGGATGAAATACACCCCCCCCCCCCCCCCCCCATGCTATTCTGTAGATTACGAGGCCTAAAACACAAAAACAAACCCAAGTTTATGAACTTTTCATGGCAAAGAAATAATTACAAAAATAAAAAATAAAATAAATTAGATCGAGTTATTTATGTGCAAAGCACTCAATGGTGTATCCCCGCATTTCCTTAGCAACACCTTAGCATAGTCTTAACATTTCGAATTAATACCCAAGGAGCCTTTCGATGAAAACTGATTTTCTAATGATAAAAGTGGTTCCACTGGAACCACCTGGGGCAAAATCAAAATTCCAAAACCTTCATGCAGATCTAGAAATGTTATTTGAACACATTAGCATAGTTTAAACATTTTGAATTAAATACCCTAAGAGCCTTTCGATGAAAACTGATTTTCTAATGATAAAAGTGGTTCCACTGGAACCACCGGGGGCAAAATGAAAATTCTGAAACCTTCATGCACATCTAGAGATGTTACCTGAACACAGTAGCATAGTTTAAACATTTTGAATTGAATACCCTAGGAGCTTTTTGATGAAAACTGATTTTCTAACGATAAAAGTGGTTCCACTGGAACCACTGGGGGAGAGGGGGGTGGGGTGGCGAATCAAAATTCCAAAACCTTCATGCACATCTAGAGTTGCTACCTGAACACATTAGCATTGTTTAAGCATTTCGAATTAAATACCCTAGGAGCCTTTCGATGAAAACTGATTTTTCTAACGATAAAAGTGGTTCCACTGGAACCACCGGGGGCAAAATCAAAATTCCGAAACCTTTATGCACATCTAGAGATGTTACCTGAACACATTAGCATAGTTTAAACATTTCAAATTGAATACCCTAGGAGCCTTTCAGGGTGTGACGTGTGGACTGACGGACGCATGGACGGAGATCATGACAATATCCCCGCATTTTTGAAAATGCGGGGATAAAAACCACCCGCCCGCACACTTTTTTAACAAGAAGTGGCCTGAGAAACAGAAGATCTACTTTGTAGGTCCTGATTAGAATATTTTCTATTGATGTTGAAACTGATTATAAATCATGTTAATTATTTCAGGGGGTGCATATGGATCTGCATGCAGTGATTCACCATGTCAATTGAAATATCAATGCCTGTCCAACATCTGCAGCTGCAACCAGACTTCTTACCATGATAGTTCACAATTATGCTCTCCTTGTGAGTGTTATATTTTTTTAACTTTAACACCAAAGATATTTAGTATGCACTCATTGTTAGCTGTTCCTGATTGGAATTGTTGTATCTTCCATTACATGAACTTCTCATTTAAAATTAATCTCAGTGAAGCTGATTGCTGTTACATAATAGCTATGCAAAAAAATAGAACTAATCAACCTGATTGACAGTGCTGAAACATTTTAGCTCACCTTGATGAAGGGGCATTGCATTTCTGTTCAACTCAACATGCCCAGCCCCATAGAAAGGGGGTGGGTGAAAATGATCCAAAATATTTATAAATCTTCTTCTCATGAACCAGTGGGTACAATGACTTGATATCTGTTATGGAGCTTCCTATTGAGGTGTAGATTCTAATTTGTTCAAACGAAGTTCATGAAGCAATATTTGGCTTGAAAATGGCAGGGATAAGATTTTTGGCCCCGCCCACAATATTTATTTTCTGAACCAGTTGTCTGATTTGAACCAAATTTGGTTTGTGGTATTTTCAAATGCCCACATTTTCCAAACCACACAGAACAGAGAACTGTTATTTGGTTTGAATCGTCCTCAGGACCAGTAAATTTGAATTGCCAGTAGTTATGTTAGGGTATTCTGTAGAGGGTAGCATAGAGGTCCCCCAGAACTAATGGTCAGAATAGTTTGATATTTGGTGTACATCATCCATAGGGGGGTCAGATACAAGTTTGTTAATATAATGCCCATTGGTTCATATTTGGGCAATATGGGGAATATTCATTAAATATCTTCTTCTTCAGAACCACCAAGTCAGAATCTTTTAATGTTTGGTGTACATCATTGTTATGAGGGTTAGATTCAAGATTGTTCAAACCAAGTCCCTAGGTTAATATTTGGGCTTTCTATGGAAGCCTAAATGTTAACTTGGTTCAGTATTGCAATAATTTTTTAAAATCTTCTTCTTCAGATCCACCAGTCAGAATGCTTTCATATTTGGTATACAACATCTCTAGGGGGTCGGATTCAAGTTTGTTCAAATCGGATCCCTCGGTATATATTTGGGCTCGCTAAGGTAGCCCAAATTTTAACATAGTGCAATATGAGGAAATTTCTTCTTCAGATCCATCCGTCGGAATGCTTTCATATTTACAACATCTCTAGGGAGGTCAGATTCAAGTTTGTTCAATTTGAGTGCCTGGGTTAATATTTGGGCTCCCTCTGGTAGCCCAAATTTTAACTTAGTGTAATATGAGGAAATTTCTTAAAAAAATCTTCTTCTTCAGATTCACCTGTCAGAATCCTTTCATATTTGGTTAACAATAACTCTAGGGGAGTCAGTGGCAAGTTTGTTCAAATTGGTTCCCTGGGTTAATATTTGGGCTCCCTATGGTAGCCCAAATTTTAACTTAGTGTAATATGAGGAAATTTCTTTAAAAATCTTCTTCTTCAGATTCACTAGTCAGAATGCTTTCATATTTGGTATACAACATCTCTAGGGGGTCAAATTCAAGTTTGTTCACATCGGGTATAGGTTAATATTTGGGCTCGATATTGTAGCCCAAGTTTTAACTTAATGCAATATGAAGAAATTTCTTTCAAAATTTTCTTCTTCAGATCCAACAGTCAGAATGCTTTCATATTTGGTATACAACATCTCTAGGGAGGTTAGATTCAACTTTGTTCAAATCGAGAGTCTGGGTTAATATTTGGGCTCCCTATAGGAGCCAGAATTGGCCATGTAACTGAAGAATTAGAAATTTTGTATTCAGTACCCTCTTGAAGTGTGTAACTAAGATTAATCCACATAGGTTGTATCAAGGGGCTTCATAGGGGAGCTCCACATTTTATTTTATGATCAACTGAAGAAAAGTCATGATGCTCTGACTATTTTTGTCACTCCTGTGGGCCTCAAGGATTGACAATTTATTACACCCCTGACGTCTAATTATAATAGGAATTGGTAAAAAATAAATTGCATTCTCCCCTCACTAGTGAGATCAAACATCTCGGTGATTAACATTTCGTGTGAACTTGAAATTTACAAATGAATTTTCGCAAACACAAAACAAAAGTTGTTCTTGCTCCAGTGGTGAGTTTTACAAGACGTCATAATTACGTCATTTTGCCAACAATCCTGAAAACTATGTACACAACATCCAGTGTGATCTGTGTCAGCAGAAACAGTGATCAGCTGATTGTGTAAACAGATTTCTTGCGTGGTATGGGCATCGGTTTGGATCATTTCAGTTGAAGCTTCAAATGAAAGGGGTATAATAAAAAGAAAATCTAATGTTTTCTTGTGAATACCGATTAATCTCATTCGTGAGTGAGAGAATTTGTATTTTTACTCGCAGCAAGCTGCTCATGAAAATACGAATTCTCTCACTCACTCATTACTCATGAGATAAATCCTGGTGTTCACAAGAAAACATTAGATATCATCTTTGTATCCTATGGAGGTGTGTTACAACCAGTAGTGTATAAATTTACCAGTAATGTCGAAATCGACCAGTAATGTCAAAAAAATTAACCAGTAATGTCGAAATCAACCAGTAATGTCGAAAAAATCGACCAGTAATGTAAAAATCTGTAATGTCGAAAAATTAACCAGTAGTGTCAAAAAGTGACGACCAAAATGAGGAGCACTAACACTTGCCGACGGGGGAGGGGGTATAGCCCCCCCCCCCCCCAATGACACCCCTGGTCGTGTGCTTTAATGACTGACTATTATCATGTCAATCAATCAATCAACCAGCCAATCAATCTTTGTATGTAGGTCTGCCTATCTTTCCGTCTTTCAGTTGTCTATCCACGTCTAGGGGTTATTTTTTACACGCCACATTGCTATCTGTCTGTCTGGATTTCTGTCCGTCTGCCTGGATGCTGCTAACCTGCCTGCCTACACACTTGCCAGCCTACATGTGTGACTGTATGTCTGTCTGTGCGAGCGCTAAATACTAGACTAAATATTTCAGCGTCATATCAGTTTGTTATCTATCCAGAGAGAGAGGGGGAAGGAGGGAGAGAGAGGGAGGGAGAGAGAGAGACAGAGAGAGGGGAGAGACAGAGACAGAGAGAGTTTGACAAAGACAGAGGGAAAAGGGGATATGGAGAGAGCGATAGAGAGAGAAAGAAGGGGAGAGAGAGAAGGAGAGATAGAGGTAGAGGCAAAGGCAGAGGGACAGGGGATAGAGAGAGAGGGGCATTGATAGATAGATAGATAGATAGATAGATAGATAGATAGATAGATAGATAGATAGATAGATAGATAGATAGATAGATAGTGAGAGAGAGAGGGGGGGCAAAGGCAGAGTGAGAGAGAGAGAGAGAGAGAGAGAGAGGGATGGATGGATGGATGGGGAAAGAGAGCTGGGCAAAGACAGAGGGAGAGGGGATAGAGAGAGAGAATGATGGAGAGAGAGAGGGGGCAAAGGCAGAGGGACATGGGATAGAAAGAGGGGAGATAGATAGAGAGGAAGAGGAGAGAGAAAGAGAAAGAGAGGGAGAGAGAGAGAGAGAGGGATGGATGGATGGGGAAAGAGAGCTGGGCAAAGACAGAGGGAGAGGGGGATAGAGAGAGAGAATGATGGAGAGAGAGGGGGGCAAAGGCAGAGGGACATGGGATAGAAAGAGGGGAGATAGATAAAAAGAGGAGAGAGAGAAAGAGAGAGAGAGAGAGAGAGAGAGCGCAAATAGGATGGGATATGTTGTGCATATGAACGAGGGAAATAATTGTTAAACACAAAATTCCATGTTTACTGGGGTAAATGTGTTTAAACTTGCGCGAAAATGGTTAAAAGTCGATAAATATAGGCAAAAGTACAATTTGAGCAACCCGAAAAAATATTGAAATTTTTGCGAAAAATCGTCATTTTGGTCGTCACTTTTTGACATTACTGGTCAATTTTTCGACATTACGGATTTTTACATTACTGGTCGATTTTTTCGACATTACTGGTTGATTTCGACATTACTGGTTAATTTTTTAGACATTACTGGTCGATTTCGACATTACTGGTAAATTTATACACTACTAATTGTAACAAGGTGGATTGCTTAATGTAGACTCATTCTTGGACTCTGTTTATATCATGTTCTGTTCAAGGTGAGTGCTTCAGGCCCCATGGAGCCTCTTGTTTCTTGGTTACCATCATGATGAATTGAACAAACAACAGAAGCTAATTAAAGGCTCATCATTCATTGCTGTATTAAACATCTTTTGTCTGGTGTGCACCTCAGGCCCAATGGGGCCTCTTGTTTTCAGTGATATTTGTATATATTATGTTGGTGTGTCATGTTACCACCTCTATTTCAAAGATGCTTTGATGCATTTGTTTCAAATTTTCAGAAATCTACAGACATTATGTAAAATTGAAGCATGTTAGTTTTTTTCAAAAAAATTTCAAGATTGTCAACTTACATGCATTTTTTTCTGATTAGTTTCCTGCCTTGAACTTCTGAACGACATTTCTTATCTCAATAATGTTTGGTATGGAGGTGTGGCAGTATAAGCTAAATAACATATGTTATGGGTTTTTTTCTTGCACTTAAATTATTCAAATTAGACCAACTTAGCTTTTTTTCAGTCATATTTGTATATATTATGTATACAGTCATCCTTGTATATATTATGTTGGTGTGTCCTGTTACCACCTGTATCTTGGATACACTTTGACGCTTTTGTTTCAGATTTTCAGCAATGATTAGACATTTTGTAAAATTGATGCCCATCAGTTCTTTTTAGAAGAAAATTCAAGATGGCTGACAGGCAGCCATTTTTTGCTTGTATATCAAGGACATAAGGAAATTGCATGTTATTAAGTTTCTGCATAGAACTTCTAAACGACATTTCTGATTTCAATAATGTTTGGTATGGAGGTGTAGCAGCATAAGATAACATAGCATACGGGTTTTTTTCAGTCATATTTGTACATATTATGTTTGTGTATTCTGTTACCACCTTATCTCAGTGACACTTTGAAAATGTTGTTTCTAATTTTTACCAGTGATAGACATTACACAAAACTGCTGCCTGTAATTATGTCTCCCCTTCACCGAATGGAGACATTGTTTTATCCTGAATTCTTCTCCTTCTCATTCCTTTTGTTGTTCTTGCTGTTGTCATACAACGGTGTCTGAGCCAGAACTTTTTTATCTTTTGACCTAGGCTTACGATATTTAGCATATGGGTGTATCACCATGAGACAGTGTGTCGCATACCATCATGACCCACATATGACATTGATCTTTGACCTCCAGGTCAAATTACTGATTTTTGGCACGTAAGCTTATCCGGGCCACAACTTATTTACCTTTTCACCTCGGCTTATGATATTTTGGAATGTGGGTGTATCACCATGAGATGATGTGTCACGTACTATCATGGCCCACATATAACCTTGACCTTTGACCTCAAGGTCAATCATTATTGATTTTTTAAAAATCTTTTCACCTAGGCATATGATTTTTGCAATAAGATATTTAGCATGTGGGTGTATCAGCATGAGACAATGTGCTGCGTAACATCATGGCCCACATATGACATTGACCTTTGACTTCAAGGTCAAATTACTGATTTTTTTGTAAGTAAGCTTGTCCAAGCAGGAACTTATTTACCTTTCCACCTTGGCTTATGATATGAGGCATGTGGGTGTATCACCATGAGACAATGTACCATCATGGCCCACATATGACATTGACCTTTGACCTCAAGGTCAAATTATTGATTTTTTTATCTTTTGATCTAGGCTTATGATATTTGGCATGTGGGTGTATCACCATGAGACGATGTACCATCATGGCCCACATGACATTGACCTTTGACCTCAAGGTCAAAATTACTGATTTTTTGGCAAGAAAGCTTGTCCGGGCATGAACTTATTTACCTTTTCACCTTGGCTTATGATATTTGACATGCGAGTGTATCGCCATAAGATGATGTGTCGCGTACCTTCATGACCCATCTGTGACATTGACCTTTGACCTCAAGGTCAAATTACTTATTTTTTAGCTTAACTTTTACCCATCCATCTGTCCATCTGTCCGTCAACAATTCAATACGGCTCGGGCTAGAGGACATATTTATGATCCAATCTTTACGAAACTTTGTGAGTATCTATGTTATCTATGTAGAATGAGAACAAGTGTTTTTGGGTGCGGTCTGAAATTCGAGATGGCCACCAGCAATCATTTTGTACTTTAGTTAGAGCAATAATTTTTTTGTACAGAACTTCTGTATGAAAGTTCTGATTCAGATATATTTTTGTCTGAATGTTTAGTAACATGGAATACATCCCATATAATACGGGTTTTTTTCTCGTGCAGAAATTCTGCAAATTAGATGAACTTTGATTTTTGCAATGCTACTTACACACAGTAAGTACACATGTTAATACAGCTCGGGCTATTGGCTGTATTTATGAACCGATCTTCACGAAACTTCTTGGGTACTTTTGTTATCACCTTGGGACGGGAACGAGTATTTCTGCGAGTGGTCCAAAATTCAAGATTGCGCTAGTGACCATTTTGTACCGTAATTACGTTCAATCAGTTTTTTGTACACAACTTCTATATGGCTCAGGCTGGAGGCTGTATTTATGAACCGATCTTTACAAAACTTCTTGGGTACCTTTGTTATCACCGTGGGACGAGAACGAGTGTTTTTGGGTGTGGTCCAAAATTCAAGATGGCCACCAGCAGCCATTTGGTACCAAAATTAGTGAAATCAGTTTTTTGTACAGAACTTCTGTATGAAAGTTCTGATTTGAATAAATTTTTGTATGAATGTTTAGTAACATGGAATACATCACATATAATACATGTTTTTTTCTCATGCAGACATTATGCAAATGAGATGAACTTTGATTTATTCAGTGCAACTTATACACAGTAAGTGCACATGTCATGTGCATGGCTCGGGCGAGAGTCTGAATTTATGAACCGATCTTCACAAAACTTCTTGGGTACCTTTGTTATCACCTTGGGACAGGAACAAGTGTTTTTGGGTGCCTTTGTTATCACTGTGCTATGAGACCAAATATTTTGGGGTTCAGTCAGACCCACTCTGGGACTCAAAGATTTCTTTTCTAGTTCAGCATCTAACTGTTGCCCACATTTACAGAACTTTACCTATACATTTGTTACAGGCTACGGTCAGCATTTATGTACAGACCGTTACAATACTTTATATGTATGTTTGTTATCAGGTCATTACCTAGATGTTTGTCATTGCTGTGTCACATACTATACATGTACATGTCTTACACAAGTTGAGCTACAGTGTCACTGACACTTTCATTGGCAAGTAAGCTTGTTCGGGCCAAAGTCAAGCTGAGCTAATCTCATCGCTCCCAGTCCGACGTCCAGCATCTGTCCGTCTGTCCCTCATCCATCAGCACCATGTTTTGGTCTTCTCCTCCAAAACCACTGGGCCAATTCTAGTGAAAGTTTGTGTGAGTGATGGTCCCAAAGAGGCATTGCAGTTTTGTTCAACTCAACATGCCCAGCCCCATAGGGAGAGGGTAGGAAAAAATGCTCCAAAATATTTTTAAAATCTTCTTCTGATGAACCATTGGGTACAATGACTTGATATTTGTTATGGCGCTCCCTTTTGAGGTGTAGAATCAAGTTTGTTCAAACAAAGTTCGTGAAGCAATATTTGTCTTTGTAATGGTAGGGGCAAGATTTTTGGCCCCACCCCAAATTTCTATATTTTTATACTGTACCCAATTGACCCAGACTTAGCTGGTGCTTACTCTTAAATATTCAGGGCCAAACACAAATTTTGCCCCCCAATCCCCCAAATTTGCATCCAAATAAAAAAAACTGATGTCCTATATGGTCCTCCATACTTTTGCCTACTTCGCATGCGCAGTGTCAAGGAAGTACCGAAATTGGCGCCAAAGCCTCATTCTTTGTTTGGCCCTTCTGTCAGTAACATCTCACTGACTTCTGTGCTTATAATCTCAGTTAAAATGATGCCAGACACAATATCATGATGGAAATGGTGGATCCAAGGAAGCAATAAGAGGATGAGAGGAAGAAACAGTGGATGGATGTGTTCAGGGCTGTAACTTATAGTTTTTATACAAAATTATTTCATGTTCCCTAATTTTGGGGCATGGGCCTGATGTTTCATTCTTGCTATGAAATATCCACTGTTTGTTAAGTGTTTCCTCTCTCCCTTTCCTTGAAACCCCCCTAGTTAATCCCCCATGCTTTTGGAATAATTTTTGAATTTTTTTATGGAAAATTTTTTGGGAGTTAACTTCCTTGCAGAATGTTTATTCTGTTATCCCCATCGTTACGTCCTCATCCTTTGGATGTTTAGATGTTGTTAGTCATGCATCTACCATCTGATGTATTCCAGTTTCTTCTGATGAAGATTCTATTTTACATCAGATAGTTTTAAGAATCTGTTACTGACCTCGGGCCGGGTTTATCAGTGCCTGGAGTCTTGTATCTGGTTTTTATTAGTACTTGTTTACGTTGACAACGGTTACTTTCCTTAAGTAATTTCTTGTCATCTGTTAGGATATATATGTAGTCAGATACATTAATTTACTCTGTAAGTGTTACATTAATTTTTTAGATGGTGTAAAAAATTTTGTCCACACTTAGGCTTTTTTAGGATCCATTTGGGCTCATTGTTCCTATTGGGAACTTGGGCTCATGTCAAATTTTTTTTTTTTTTTAATTATTTTTCGAAATTTTGATATGGGTTGTATTATTTCATGTATCTTTGTATTATAAGGGTTAGTGCGAGAACTACGGATTAATAAAATTATGAAAGAATTTTGTTCAAATTGTAATTCGAGGAAGTCTTCCTTGGATTCTCATACTCATTGTGTCTGCTGTATTCATTGTACTCATACTAACTCTTGTTCTGTTTGTGCCAGTTGGGATGACAAACATTGGAGACGTGTGTCACGGTACATTTTTCGTGGTGAGGGATCGATGCCTGTTCTCTCACCACAAGGTCACTCAAGTTTTTCAGTTTCTTTTACAGAGGAACAAGAACATGGTGATGTTTCCGTGATGTCTTCAGGAAGTGTGCTGCCGTCGTCGCAAACTAATGAAGAGCTAGCAGAAAAAGTGCTTAAAGAAATTAAACAAGTGCCTAGGTCCCAAAAGGGATTTATGGCCTTGTCGGAAATTAGACATGTGCCTAGGTCCCAAGAGGGATTTACAGCCTTGTTGCCAGCTAGCGCAACCGGCAGTTGCATCACCCCTCAAATGGGTGGTGTGGCATCGGGTAAGTCCATTGTGGTCCAGGAGAGGAATACGGGTGTTGCGAGCACTATAATCTCGGATGACGCACACCCTGCGACGATGGTATGGAGGATGGAAAGGAGGAAGCCACTCACTTCGGTAGTAAGCTCGTTGAGGTCTTCACAGACTGCGAGTGAGAGAGGCCCCTCTCTAGTACAACAGCATCTGGGACCAGATGTTGTTGTTCATAATGTTTGTCAGTCAGAGCATACATCCATACCTCCTGTTCGGGACGCTCCGTCTTATAGACAACCAGCCTTGACTAGTCTATTGGCTTCCTCTTCCACACATCAGCACACACGACCGCACCTTGGCTTCGTGACCTCAGATAGCCAGCCTGCTTCACCAATAAAGGATTCCATGTCATCTAGGTCACGCCATCCAGAAGCCAAGGATTCGAGGCCTCATCAGTTGGGACGTTCACATAAAAGAATTATGTTGTACACATTGTCCCAGGAGCTTCCAGCGGCTAAGCAACAGAAGACCGCTGCTCCACAGGCCTCTGTGACGGACTTGCTATAACAGATAGCACAGCTCATCGCAGCATCCTACAGAACATCCTACAACGGTTTCAGATCAGGAACTGCTAGATCAGACAGGGACGACTGAGATTCTCATCTGGTCCACTTGGCTGGAGAAAGGGAAATAACGGAGCTGGATTTTTTCCTTCGGGAACAACATAAGGTGGCGAAGGAGTTTATCCGTCAAAACCTTCCTGACGTTATTCCATCGGACCAGGTTGCTGCGACAGTGGATAAGAGACTGATAGCGTCACTGGATACTAACTTCTTTGGCCGGGTTAGGGAAGATGTTCCTGAATATCAGGTCCAGTCCAGCAATGTCTCACGGACGTTTGAATTGCTGAATGACGCTATTTTTAATTTAGCCTCTAAGACAGGCAAAAACCTGTTTCTTGTCACAAACTGCACTGCACCTGCCATCATCTGTTCATCAATACTAATAATAGATTTGCAATGGCTGGACAGGGCATATCGAGAGTTCCTCTGTGTTTGGATAGTCAGGCTGAAGATTTGGATTTATCTCTGCCTTCGTCTTTTTCGATCCTCCCTAGTACTATGGAGACGACGATTTCATCTAATAGGGCGAATTTAGACACACTATCTTACGCAGATCACCTTACTAGAGAGTTAGCGTAACGTCTCGATGGTAAAGAAATCGAGGACGTTCGTTCCTCATTTAGAGCTCTTTCGAGGGCTATTGCATTGTCCACGTACAACTCCGCCCTATCAGTGGCTAATTTGGAGTTGGTTAGACGTGATGCGGCCCTGGCTTCATCCAAAATAGTGGATTCAAAGGTGAAAAAGGTTTCCGGGGATTTTCTCTTCGATGAAAAACTTTCGGTTATCTATGATCAGATTACCAAGAAAGCTTCAGATTCTCTGCTTTTTAAGTCGGTTTCTAAAAATCCTGACGTAGCAGAGAAGAGTAAGACAGGAGCTTCTGGTGCAAGTACGTCTAAAGGAAGCTCCTATAAAGGATATAAAAAATCCTCTAGCTCTTACTCTAGAGACTGTTAGAGTAGCGACTCATGTAGGGGACATGTTCTGGCCGAGACAACCGGTCAGATGCCCCTAGGTCGACAGGACGAGGCACTGGACGGGGAGGACATAGTTTCTCTTCCCGTAAGCCTCGTAGGTCCAGGAGGTAATGGTCAGGACCTCTATTGCTGTCCGGTGGGCGGAAGACTGACAAAGATTTTGACCAATTGGTTGTCAATTTCAGACACGCTAACACGAAGTCCGCGCTGGACTCAGCTTCCATCAAATCTTCCAAAAAGAGATTCACTTCTAACAGAGGTACAATCTCTTTTGGAGGAGAATGCAATAGAGATCGTGGAAAACCAGGAATCCCTGGGTTTTTACAGTCACCTGTTCCTGATACTGAAGCCAGATGGCTCGTTCCGTCCAGTTATAGATCTGAGCTGGATAAACAAGCTGATTGTGGCTCCAAAGTTCTATATGGAGACCATTCGATCAGTGAGAGCGAGCATTCGAGTGAACGACTATGCATCAAGCACAGATCTCAATGATGTGTACTTTCATGTCATGGTACATCCGGCATTCAGAAAGTACCTTCGCTTCGCCGTCTTAGGAATCGTTTATCAGTTCCGAGCGATGTGCTTCGTACTCAGTCTAGTGCCCTGGGCTTTCACTTGAATAATGAACTCGGTAATGGCTTATTTCCGAGCTCATTTGTCTGTGGTAACGTCGGCTTACTTGGACGACATTCTTCAGAGGTATGGTAACAAAACAATTCTTCAGAACGATGTACAGAGTCTGCTTCAATTGCTCTGACGTCTTGGTTTCATAGTAAATGAAAAGAAGTCAGATCTAGCTCCGTCCAAGTCATTCATTCACTTGGGAATGAGCTTTGAGACTCACAACAATCTAGTTCGTCTTCCGTTACCCAGAGCGAAGTTAGTCAGTTGTTATGCTCGCTTTTGTCTACACTCAGATGTAGTAACATCGAGAGAATTCATGCGACTGATTGGATTGTGAGGAGCAGGGGTGGATCTCATTCCAAAGGGCCGCTTGCGTGCACATCCACTCCAGATATTTTTCACTCAAGTTTGGAGTGTGAAGGCTCATTCACTCGAAACAAACATCATTTTAACGGACCAGGTAAAACTAAGGATTCAAACTTGGGCAGATATTCAGTGGTTAACTCAGGGAATTCCACTGCAACTGCCAGATCCGTTTTTTTATGATTATGACGGATGCGAGTCAAACAGGTTGGGGTGCGACATTGAACCCAACAGACTCCAAGTGCCAGGACCTTTGGGATCCAGAGTTCCTAAACAAGCACATAAACATCAAATAGATGATGTCAATTTGGCTTGCTACAACATTGGATGAACATAATTCACAATTCACATGTTCAAATACTGTCGGACAATTCGACGGCAGTATCGTACATCAGGAACCAAGGAGGCACTCATTCGATTCCATTATTCAATCTAACGGAAAGAATTATTCTGTTTGTTCTAGAACATCATGTTCTTCTGTTGGTCCATCATATTCCGGGTCGTCTGAATGTTCTAGCAGACTCACTCTCGCGGAAAGGTCGCATGTTACCATCAGAATGGACTCTCAACAAGCGAGTGTTCAATCAGATTTGCTACCAATGGGATCGACCAATGATAGACTTGTTTGCGACACATCTCAACAATCAGTTGCAGACATATGTGTCGCCATGTCCAGATCGCCAAGTGTTCGGTGTAGACACTCTCTCAATCTCTTGGGACGGAATGATAGGATATGCATATCCTCCAACTCCATTGATTCAACAGATCTTGCTAAAGATCAAGCAATCGCACTGCAAGATACTGTTGGTAGCATCTCTGTCCTCTCAGAAACCGTGGATAAATCTACTCAGGTGTCTGTTATGAGATGTTCCTCGGAAGCTTCCTCCATGGGAGTATCTTCTCTTTAAGGGGAAATCTCGCACACTGCATCACAACCCGCAAGGTCTCAACCTTGTCCTGTTTCTGTTGTGCAGTCCTTCTTGCACAGGAAGTGCTTTACAGTGGATGCAATTTCTAACTGTAGGAGGACCTCCTCTTCACTAAATTATGCGGCAAAGTGGAAGGTTTTTTCTCGTTGGTGTAAGGATCATTTTATTAACATTTTTGATCCTTCCATTCCAGACATTGCTAATTTTTTGGTCTACTTGTTTGACGAGATCAAACTGCAACCAGTAACCATTAAGGGTTATAGGTCTATGCTATCGGACACATATGCTCATCATGAAAGCTTACAGATTGGATTGAATATTTCTTTATCTAAGTTAGTAAAGAACTTGATAAATAGACCTAGAACTCTTAGGTTAATTCCTAAATGGAATTTAGCTTGGGTTCTATTGAAGGTTAAAGAAGCTCCTTTTGAACCTCTTAATACTGTAGACTTCAAATTCTTATCATATACAAGACAGCTTTTCTCTTAGCCTTTGCTTCTGCAAGAAGAGTTAGTGAGCTTCATGCTCTGTCTGTTGATGATTCTCATTATCGTAGTGTTGGAAATACTATTACTTTAACTACTAATGTGGGATTTTTGGCTACGAATCAGGCTCCACATAAGTATCCTGAGCCTATTGTCATCAAAGCTCTTCCATCTTCTGATGGCCGTAGGCCTTTGCTGTGTCCAGTTAGAACTATACGCATTTATAAACACAGATCAGAATTTATCAGAAAGGGGCGTAAACGCTTCTTTCTGTCCTTAATTCCCAATAGAAAGGACATATCTGTTCATTCTATTTCTAGATGGATTCAGTTAGCTATTCGTACTGCTTATGAGAGTTTATCTTCCAATCAGCAGTCTGTGCTTAAGACTTCAGCACATGAAGTTAGGGTGCTGTCAACATCTTGGGCTTATTCTAACAGTGTTGCTGTTACAGATCTCATGAAGGCTGCTTACTGGTCACAGCCTTCTACCTTCACTAATTTTTACCTTAGAAATATAGAGTCTATTTCTGGTGACCTTAGGTGTTTAGGTCCATTATCTGTTGCTCAGAATGTCGTCCACTAAGTGATTACAGCTATAGTTATGTAGGCTTTCTATCCCAGCAGTGATGCTGTCCTGCTGCCCTCTTCGATCTGCGGTGATTTGACCCAAAGCAAGGGGAAGGGGGGGAGGGGAAGGGGGGAGGGGATGGTGTTCCCTTATATCACTGGCTTTATAGTGAAAAGCAAGGGAATATCTCCTCCTGAGTCAGTAATTCCGAGTCGTTGCTGGGATGGTTTTAAAGTGTAAAGCTAATGTTTATCTCATTTATGTAATATTTTTAAAAGTGTAGCTCGGTGTGAAGCATTTGTATATGTCACGTGTCATACAAGCGTTAATATACAATCCTCGGACACTTTTAAATGAGTATAAAGAGGCTCATTCTCTGGACTATCTTTATTTATTGGCTTTCCTTTAAGGAATTAGTATAATGGGTTATACTGGATGTTAATAGAGATCATAGATGTTATTCGGCTCAATTATTGTTTGGTGATGTGTCTTTATTTTGAATAAACAAGACATATGTAAATCCTTCTCTCCTTTTCTCCTTAAGGGGATTTATTCTTTATGCATAATTGAGCCAATTGGATTTTCCTTTATGTCCTAGGCCCTCCAGCCTTTTTTCTATTCAGCTAAGTCTGGGTCATTGGGTACAGTATAAAAATATGAAAAAATTTATAGTAATTTATATATTTTTTATACTAACCAATGACCCAGACGGGGTTGGCCCTCCCATGAGTTGGGAACTCATACCTCCCTGCTGATTATATAACATTTAGCAGGCACTGGTTGGAAGAATGAGGCTTTGACGCCAATTTCGGTACTTCCTTGACACTGCGCATGCGCAGTAGGCAAAAGTATGGAGGACCATATAGGACATCAGTTTTTTTTATTTGGATGCAAATTTTGGGGATTGGAGGGCCAAATTTGTGTTTGGCCCTGAATATTTAATAGTTAGCACCAGCTAGGTCTGGGTCATTGGTAAGTATAAAAAATATATAAATTACTTTAAATTTTTTAATTTTCTGAACTGACAGTTTGGTCCAGTTTGAACCAAATTTGATATGTGGTATTATTGGGTCATAAGTACATGACTCGTGCAAAAAAAAAAGAATCCAGCATCCCCATGGGAACCCCAGGAGCAATATTTTCAAACGCCCATATTTCCCAAACCACACAGAACAGAGAGCTGTTATTTGGTATGAAGCATCTTTAGAACCAGTAGGATTGAATGCTAAAAACACAATTGCCATCGGTTATGTTAGGGTGTTCTGCAGAGGGCATCGAAAAAATGCTGAGTCAGCATATTTAAAATTTTTTTTTAAAAATCTTTCCTACAGAACCTGCAGGCACTGTAGCGTTGCAGTAAATGGTTCTCGTCAGATCCCCGAAGTTAAGCAACATCGAGCCTGGTTAATCATTGGATGGGTGACCATCTGAGCAATCAATTCGGACTCCTGCATTGTGTCCTGGGGCAAGGCATTTAACCCTGATTGTCCACATGGGGGCACGATGACGCCGTGTACTTAGGCGTACTGCACGTCGATGATACGCATGTCTTCAACCAATCTAACCCTGCCTGTGCTGCAGTGCAGAGTTACGATGTTGGGGAGCTGTCAGCTGCGTGTCGTTGTTCAGTGCTTCTCTCAGGGCACTCCAGCTTCATCCACCCGTAAAACTGTCACAGTCATGATAAGCCATTGTGCATAAGTGCATGACCTTAAACACCATTAAATAAATAAATTCTCCAGAACCAATCATCAGAATCTTTTGATATTTGGTACACAGCATTCATAGGGGGTTAGATACAAGTTTGTTAAAATAAAGCTCATTGGTTCATATTTGGGCTCAATACAGGAGCCTGAATTTTTAACTCAGGGTAATATGGGGAATATTCTTTAAAAATCTTCATCTTCAGAACCACCAGTCAGAATATTTTAATGTTTGGTGTACCTCATTGTTATGAGGTTCAGATTCAAAATTGTTCAAATTAAGTCCCTAGGTTAATATTTGGACTTCATACGGAAACCCAAATAGTAATTTAGTTCAGTATGGGGATAATTTTTAAAAATCTTCTTCTTCAGATCCACCATTCAGAATGCTTTTATATATGGTATGCAACATCTCTAGGGGGGTCAGATTCAAGTTTGTTCAAATCGAATTCGTAGGTTAATATTTGGGCTCACTATGATAGCCCAAATTTGAACTTAGTGCAATATGAGAAAATTTCTTTAAAATTTCTCTTCTTCAGATCCAACAGTGAGAATGCTTTCATATTTGGTACACAACATCTCTAGGGAAGTCAGATTCAACTTTGTTCAAATTGAGAGCCTGGGTTTATATTTGGGCTCCCAATGAGAGCCGGAATTGGCCATGTAGCTGAAGAATTAGAAATTTTGTTTTCAATACCCTCTAGAGGTGTGTAACTAAGATTAATCCACATAGGTTTATCAAACAGCTTCATTTGGGAGCTATATATTTTACATCATGTTCAACTGAAGAAAAGGCATGATGCCCGGATTATTTTTGTCACTCCTGTGAGGCTCAAGGATTGGTGTATCCTATGGAAATGGATTGATTAATGTAGGCTCATTCTTGGACACTGTTTATATTGTGTTCTGTTCAGGATGAGCTCTTCAGGCCCTGTGGGGCCTCTTGATTAAAAATCTTTTGTCCTAGGCATAAGATTTTTTGTGTTATGATATTTACCATGTGGCTGTATCACCATGGGACGATGTGTCACATACCATCATGACCCACATACAGACATGTTAACCTTCCAAAATTTTTTTCAGGGAGATTGAAGAAAATTTTCAGGGAGATGACATGATTTTCAGGGAGATTTTTTTTTTGCGCGTAGAAGCCACGTGTGGATCAATTTTAAATACAAATTAATACCAAATACCCCCCCCCCCCACCCCCCCCACACACACAGACATAACAGGAAACAGTCGAACAACAATACATCAAAGGAACATACCCCAACGTTCTACTAACCGGTGGTGAGTGACCCAGACCTGTTAACCTCTGGAGGTGACTGTCAGTGAGATTTTGATGAGCTCCCAGTGAGACTCGGATGTTTGTCAGTGAGATTTTTGCACGTGGGCAGCACATCAATAATTTCCATGTTACCCCCCCACCACACACACACACATACATTATACATTCTACCCTAATGTGTTTTATTTGAACAATTTGTCCTTTCAAAAGCCAAAACATAGAAATATAGAGAAAAACAGAAATCAAAAATATGGATGTGGTCATGTGCCAATATCTGAGTTGTTCCAATGACATCCATATTTCAATGGTTTTATGCACAAAATGTTTGGAGATATTTTCGACCTTTTCAGCACTATATCAGTTTTGACGCTGTGTTGAAAGTTTGGATCTATTTGGGAAATTATGGGTATTGCGGTGACCTGCGGTAACCTGCAGCGATCTGTGGTGTTTAGGCACACCCCGAGCCCGGTTGTTGTGGTAATTCGATCTGCCAAAGCCCAGCGCCCCACCTAACCACACCGGGTACTCACTGGAAGTAGTTGGTCATTTACGAAGGGGATTTGGAATGGGGTGATCATTTTTCAGTGAAACATGAACATTATGCCACAGCCAGCCCAGGACGAAACATCTCCGGGATTTTTAATTTATTTTGTTGTCCATTTATCACAACGAATGAAAAAATGTCCAAGTGCCGTAAATTAGCAACTTTTTAGAGATTTTTTTCACCAAAAACATAATTTTTTTCACAGCCTGCTTTAGAAAATTGCGAATCGGAAATTTTTCCCAATATATTCAAAATTACGGCAACTCATATGTTTGAGCCATTTGTCTGCAAAATTGGCTATAATTATCTGAAGTGAAAGTGAAATCCAAAATGCACAATAATAAATTTGTGCGTATTTTTGCACATGTTCGATTGGACAAAATTTATGCGTATGGAACTTATTTTTCGATTTGACTGCTACCTGTATACAAGCAAAGGTGTGCCTTTAATATATAATCAATTTCAGCAATTATCCTGCATCTCAAATTCATTTAATCCGCCTTCAAACGTGTTGCAAATAATCACAACACGGCCATTGACAGAAATGAGATTGGTCACCAGTTCTTACGTAAGTGGTGACGTTTCACACAAACTTAATGACCTTGCCATTGAGAGTAGAGCACATGCTTTTGTATTTGTAAACAAAAGCTGGTGGATTCAGTTTTTGTCTGGTATGTCGACTTTCCGGGAGATTTTGGCCCAAATTGACCCCCGGGCGGGAGGGCGGGAGGGTGGGAGGGGATAGCTAATTCCGGGAATCCCGGGCATTCCGGGAGAGTTAACATGTCTGCCCACATATGACATTGATATTTGACCTCAAGGTCAAATTACTGATTTTTTTGGCAAGTAAGCTTGTCTGGGCCAGAACTTTTTTACCTTTTTACCTCCGCTTATGATATTAGGCATGTGGGTGTATCACCATGATACGATGTGTCACGTACCATCATGATCCACATATGACGACCTTTGATCTCAAAGTCATATTATTGACTCTTTTTTTTAATCTTTTGACATAAACATATGGTTTTTGGCATGTGAGTGTATCACCAAAAGACGATGTGTCATGTACCATCATGACCTACACATGACTTTGACCTTTGACATTTTGATCAAATTATTGAATTGTTCAGCTAGGTTTATGATATTTGGCATACGAAGGAAACATCCAAGCTGATATGTCACATTCTATCTTGAACTTCCGTGATCTTGACATTTGACCTTTAGTTTGATCTTTGTTAGTTGAAAGTTGGAAGCATGAAACTAATCAAAGGGGAGATATGTGTTTTAGCTCACTAAAGCAGTTCCCTCTAGTGTTTTTAGCTCACCAAAGGGAGGTTTATAATTGGGCTCCCTGTAGGAGCCCAAATTTTAACTTAGTGAAATATGAGGAAATTTCTTTAAAATCTTCTTATTCAGATCCACGAGTTAGAATGCTTTCAGATTTGGTATACAACATCTCCAGGGGGGTCAGATTCAAGTTTCTTCAAATCGGATCCCTGAGTTAGTATTTGGGCTCTCTATTAACTCGGTGCAATTTGAGGAAATTTCTTCAAAAATCTTCTTCTTCAGATCCACCAGTCAGAATCCTTTTATGTTCGGTATACAACATTTATAGGGGGGGTGGGCAGATTCAAGTTTGTTCAAATCGAGTTGCTGGGTTAATATTTGGGCTCCCTATGGAATACATGGAATATTCTTTAAAAATCTTCTTCAGATTCACCAGTCAGAATCCCTTCATATTTGATATACATCATTTCTGGGGGAGGTGGGGGGGGGGGGGGTGGTGGGGGGCAGATTCAACTTTGTTCAAACCAAGTTCCTCAGTTAATATTTGGGTTCTCTATGGGATACCAAATTTTAAATTTATGCAATATGAGGAAATGTCTTTAGAAATCTTCTTCAGATCCACCAGTCAGAATCCTTTAACATTTGGTATACATCATCTCTAAGGGGATCAGATTCAAGTTTGTTCAAATCGGGTCCCTATGTTGAAAATTTATTTTGAGTCTGGTTGGGCCTTAAAAATTTTGGACAAAAAATGTATAAAAAAAAATTTCTGATTTTTTTATGCTTTTTGTTAAAAAAAAAAAAATTTTAGCCTCAAAATTTTGGGTCTGGTTCAGATTTGGAAATTTTGGACCAAAATTTGGAGAAAATATTTTTTTTTTGTATTTTATGAGTTTTGTTTCAGTTTTGAAGATGAAAAAAAAAATTTTTGCCTGAAAATTTGGGGTCCGATCCGGACTCCGAAATTTAGGAGCAAAATTCAGAATTTTTGGGGGATTTTTATATGTTTTGTTAAATTTTGAGACAAAAAAAAAAATTATAGCCTGAAAATTTGCAGTCCGCTTCAACTTGTTTTTAAAATCTTCTTTAGACCCTGTAGTCTGAATGCTTTCATATTTGGTATACAACATCTCTAGGAGGGTTAGATTCAAGTTTGTTCAAACCTAGTCCCTGGGTTGATATTTGGGCTCTCTATGGGAGCCTGGATTTTAAGTAAGTCCAATATGAGGGAATTTCTTTTAAAATCTTCTTCAGATTCACCAATCAGAATCCTTTCATATTTGGTATACAACATCTCTAGGTGGGTCAGATTCAAGTTTGTTCAAATCGGCTTCCTGTGTTAATTTTTTTTTTTGCTTCCTATTTGAGTCCAAAGTTTAACTTAGTGCAATGTGAGGTGATTTCTTTAAAAACCTTCTTCAGATCCACCAGTCAGAATTCTTTGATATTTTGTGTATGACATCCCAAGGGGGATCAGATTCAATTTTGTTCATTTCAAGTCCCTGGCTTAATATCTGGACTCTATGAGAAGAGGCTGGGTGGGGGGTGGCAGAGGACATGTTAGGTTCAGGTTTGTTCAAATCCATTCCTTAGTGTTTTTCCATAAAATTTGCCCATCATGAATTCATTGCTTTGTGGTGTTGATGAACCATGTCTAACTGAATGTGATCCCAAATACTTCTTTGAACCACTTTGGTAGGTGAGCAATTAAGGCCCCTTGGGGCCTCTTGTTTTAGATTTTGGTTAAAAAACCCAAAGCAGAGTTCCAAAACTTGGTGACACTGCTTACCACTGGATACTATTGTCTGATAACAGGCGATCAGCATTGCACTTGTTTAAAAATTTTCTTCTTCAAATTTACTACTCAAAAGCTTTCGATATATGATAAACAAAATCCTTATATCAGAATTGCACTTGTTTAAAAAACTTCTTCAGATTTAATACTCCAAAGCTTTCGATATATGATATACAAAATCCTTAGGGGGATCAGATTCAAGTTTGTATAAATCAAGTTGCTGAGTTCATATTTGGGCTCACTGAGGAGGGAGGGATTGTTTTATTTTGAATATTTATCTCTTTCTTGCATATAATGAGCATGGATTGTGAGGCTTTCTGCTGTGTTTCCACACACAAAATATATGAAAAGAGCACAATTACACTTAACTCATTTAATTTTAAACCCCATGGCCCTAGGTCCAACTTTGATCACTTTTTACAGCAACATAACTGGTGCTCCAACATGCTGTCTCTGGGGAAACTAGTAAGTCTTGTTCTAAGTTTCCTGTAGGAACACTGGGAGAGAAGCAGTGCTTGTTGACTGTTGTAAACAAGCCTCATTTTATTGTTACTGCGACCAGTAAGGTGCAATAAGGTGTGATAATCTAATTAATCACCTAAAACCTGCTTCATGTTTGTGGGCAGTTGAGCCAGAGTTGTAATTAACAGAAACTCAGTTCACATTTTGATTAATTTTAATGGGAATTTTCAAGGATATTCTTTACACAAATTAGATAATAAGTAATATATAAATATGATTTGGAAGAAAAATTGATTTTTTTCACTTAATTATGTAAAAAATCAATTTTTCTTCCAAACCATATGTTATAATTCAAATTAAATTTTGGATTATAACACTTACACATCATTTGGAAGAAAAATTGATTTTATTCACTTAATTTTGAATACAAAAATATATTTATATTACAAAATAAAAATTACATAAATATTTCAGAACAAACACACGTTTTATAGTCCTACAAGATGGGACACAGGGTCACCATACTGAACAGGCATCATGTCACCTGGCTCAAATTTTGCCCTTTTCCCGTCTCTAACCACTCCTCCAATGCTCTATATTTTTTTCTTTCTAGGTGGCATCTTTCCCCCATTTCTGATTTGAAGAATTGTGGTTTCTTATCAACCTAACTTACATTTGTTTACTACAGGCTTGCACTACAGTGGAAGACCCTAACACCGAAAATATACTCCCTATCTTGATCTTTCCCAAGCGATTTGGGAAGAAAAATGGGGCAAAAGCACCAAGAAAAAATAAGCCAAAACTGGGTCGAGCTCCATCAACACACACCCAGAAAGGGACGCTATTCTCTTTGTACAAATCCACGACTTCCGGGAACCAACACGCAAGTAGTAACTAATGAATCATTCTTTTTTCGTCCACCCATGTAGCAGGCCATCCATTTGTATTCAGAAACAGTGATAATTCACCTCGTTGATAATGGTTTCCTGTGACTGGAATTATTGTTCTGGGGATCATGTAATAACAGGACTGTGTTTTATATATTTTCATTATTATTTTCAACCACATTTTCATTGTATTTTTTATCTTCACCGTGTTCGCGCGTGACTTTCGCGCACCGTGTGGTTCGGCCATAAAATTTTTTGGTTCATAAATTTATATTGTCCTTTTAGATATTAATATTATTATTGGAGTTAGGTGTCAATGGGAGGCTGTTTGGACAGGATTTCTCCTCCCTGTTGAGTGCAGAATTTCTGTTTTTTGGTCCCTTTCGGCCGTCTGGGTTCAGTTGTGTTCCCACCGGTCCTTTTTTCTGCCACCTTTCTCTCATAGTTGGGGGTGTTCTTCTACTTTCTACATCTGTTGAGTTCACCTTTTCCTTCTACTGCTCTCACCTCTGTTAAGCCCAGGACTGTTCCTTGTGGGCAATGCCTTTTGCCCAAGCATGTGGTGCATTTTCGTGGCCGTTACTCCCGCACCTGCAGGGATGGGGACGCTGTCATTCGGGGCCTCCCGACACAACCATGTCTGGTGAGAGTTATACCCCCTCAGTAATGGATGTGCAGTCTTTTTCTGTGGTGGATACTGCGGGAGCTGTTGAGTTGTAGAGACTGTGGTCCCTCTCTAGTCGACATCTGAGGGTGTCCCTCCATAGGGTTGTGAATCCTCTTTTGAGCTGAGCTAGGTTACTCGCTCCCCTTTTCCACCAGTTTCAACAGCTCCCGTCATATCTGATCCGTCTACAACATCATCGGTCACCGTTTCAGCCGGCCTCAGCTTATCCGTACAGGGGTCTGCAGTGATGCATCTCTGGTAGTATGGATGTGGGGTATTGGACTCAGCCTTCCCTGACTTCAACTCGGCAAAGTCGGAAGTGGCTCCCAACCAAACCCTCTGCTGTGGCCTCTCCACCGTTGAGCACAGCAGTTTTATCCCTGCAGGGGTCTGCAGAGATGACTGGTAGTGAAGACGTGGGGTATCGGCCTCAGCCTTCCCTGACCTCAACTCGGCGAAGTCGGAAGGGGCTGCCGGCCAAACTCTCTGCTGTGGTCTCTCAGCCGTTGAGCACCGCAGTTTTCTCATTGGATTTGGATGTTTATGTTGGGGCCACCATGAACTCCATGGCATTTCCGTCCACACACTCTGGTCCCATGACCAGTTTTGTGGGACCAATGCTTTTTGTGCAGGCTGGACCTTCTGTCCCTCAAAAGTCTGCGCTGACTCTCCTGAGTTTCCACTCTGTAGATCCTCGGGGTATGTTATACCCCTATACACATCTGCCTTCAGATGTTTCGGCTGCCACCCATCGCCCCGCGTTGGGTGTATTTGAGGATCGTAACCGTTCACTGGTTAAAAGGGTCATGAGTGAAGCCACTTTGCCGGTTCGTTCACACGTCGAACCGGCCGGCACGGGCCATGAGCTTAGGGAGGCACTCTCTTTGCTCACTCAGGTTCTTTCCAAAAGCCGTCCCGTTGCATCCAATGAGGCTACTTGTGGTTTCCAGGCACTCCCCCCCCCCCCACCCCTCCCCCTGCAGTGCCACCTCCTGGGATCAGAAGCAGGCCGTTTTCTGATCCCTCAGGTGTGCTTACACCATTGGAGGAATCGGGTTATGTGTCGTCCGACTCAGAGGATGAGTCCGACATACCTGACGTCGAGAGCCAACAGTCTTCTGACTTAGGGGCAGCTCTTGACTTTGTGTTTGGGTTCCTTCCAGATCTCAAGGTGTCAAACCAGCTGACAGTGTCAGCCAGGCCGCGATCATCGGTCGCGCGCCTACAGCCTGTGGAGCAACCTGCTTCTGGGCACCTTTCGACCATGTCAGTCAGTACAGGTGATTGAAGCATTTTCAGCTTTGGACTCTAAGCTGAGTTCCAAGGCTATGAAGACTACATTCTTCACCAGGGTTGGCACTTTTTTGTCTCCTGTGTGTTATCATTCCTGCGATTCTGCCAATCTGTCAGTCTGCCAGACTTCGAAGTTCTTGGATAAGGACTCCACCTCCTCGGACTTTCCAAGCCCAAGCCAGCAGTTATTCCTATGGCAACTCTGGAGTCCCTGTTGGGCTTATCGGGAGAGATGCTGGAATGCTTTCTCTCTTTTATCACGTCATCTCTGCTTTAGTTGCTTATCTGCCTCCAGGTATGATTGACGACATACATGCTCCTTTGCGTGTGCTTTCCAAGGCGCTCATGCATGCCTGTAACACGTCTAACTTGGAATTAGTTCGCAGGGATGCTGTGTTGGACACATGCTGTTCCCTTCCTAAGGGGCAGCGTGCTGCTCTTTGATCTGCTTCTTCGGCAGATCCGCAACTATTCCATGGTTCCGTGGCGACGTTCCGGGATGACGTCCTACGCCATTCTGTAGATCAGCAGCTGCTTCATCAGCCATCTGTTGGAGGCAGGAGCCGTCCAAAGCCTAACAAGCACCCTTCTGCTTCCTCTGTGAAACCAGGGGCTGATCCTCCTGCTGCCACTTCTACTTACGGGGTAAGGGTAAGCATCGGCAGTCGTCACCTCAATTCATCCCACGTTAAGGCATCCAACTCTGCCGAGAGTGCCTCTTCCAACACAAGTCCCTTTAGACGTTACACGTTGGGAACTTTTGATCATGGGGATAGGCAATCTCCTGTCAAAGGGGGGATCAGGGTCGAACATTCATTCAGTGGAATTTTATTCCAGCCTGTTCTTGGTGCCGAAGAAGGTTGGCCGGCTCCGACTGGTTATCGATCTTAGTGTCCTGAACCAGTCTATCATTGCTCCTAAGTTCAGCATGGAGACTTTTAGGTCGGTTCGCCGCTCCATTCACCAGGGAGTTTTCGCTTCCAGCATCGACCTGTAAGATGCTTACTTTCACGGTCCGATTCATCAGACATCGCGAAAGTATCTCAGGTTCGCTTTTCTGGGGCACAAGTTTACCAGTTCAAGGCCATGCCCTTCGGCCTCAACCTGGCTACTTGGGCCTTCACCCGACTGAGGTTGCATGTGTTAGCCTTACATCGCACACAGGCCAGGGTGACTACTTCGGCATATCTAGACGATATCCTTCAGAGGCATTCAAATGCTGCCTTTCTGGAGTCAGATGTCTACACTCTGTTGAGCCTGCTCGCGTCACTAGGATTCGGACTCGACGAGGAGAAGTCGAACCTGGTCCCTTCTCAGTCTTTTTGTCATCTGGGGATGGACTTCCGTACTCAGCTGAATACTGTGGCAGTTCCCCGGGCAAGGGCTGTGATTCTCTCAGCTTTTGCCCTAACTCTGTCCCAGTGCACATCCGCGACAGCTCAGACTCTTCTCCAGCTACTCAGTCTATGCGGTTTGGTGACGGCTCTCATTCCTCTAGGTTGGCTGCATGTCAGACCTCTCCCAACACTTTCTGCTCAGTCGTTGGAGGCCGGATGTCGATCCTCTGGATCTGGTGCTTCAGTTACCGGAGTCTCTTCATCGTCACCTTCTCCCCTGGACGGATGTTCAGTGGATTCTGCAGGGAGTTCTGTTGGACTTACCCAAGTCTGATCGTGTTCTGAT
Organism: Pictodentalium vernedei; assembly: GCA_031216915.1. Taxonomy (NCBI): domain Eukaryota; kingdom Metazoa; phylum Mollusca; class Scaphopoda; order Dentaliida; family Dentaliidae; genus Pictodentalium; species Pictodentalium vernedei. The sequence continues at coordinate 478,878,645 of CM062296.1, forward strand.
GGCAGTCGCCAACGATCTTGGATGGGGTGAGACGTTGGATCCTCTAGGTCTTTCCCTTCACGGGACATGGGACCAGGATCAAGCAGCTCTTCACATCAACCAGAAGGAGCTTCTTGCTCCTCTTCTGAGTTTCTGGCAGTGGATCCCCCACCTTTCGAATTGCCAGGTCCTTCTGTTGTCCGATAATTCGACAGTGGTTGCTTACATTAGGAACCAGGGCGGCACGCATTCTGTTCCCATGTTTGAATTGGCTCGAGATCTTCTACTGCTCACTCAGGATGTCCATGCCAGAGTGGTGGTTCGTCACATTTTCGGTCGTCTGAACATTCTAGCCAACTCCCTGTCCCGACAGGGCAGGGTCATTTCCACCAAGTGGATGCTCCACAGGGTGCTGTTCCAGTTGCTTTACGATCTCTGTGGTCATCCCCACATCGATCTCTTTGCGACTCATTGGAACCATCAGGTGGACATTTTCGTGTCCCCGTGTCCAGATCCTCTGGCTTTCGCTGTGACGCTCTGTCATTTGATTGAAACGGTCTTGTTGCCTACGCCTTCCTGCTGGTTCCGATTCTGCCTCAGGTTCTAACCAAGATACAAACCTGCAGTTGTCTAATCATTCTGATTGCTCCCCTGTCGCCTCAGTGGGTTTGATCAATCAGCTCCGCTCTCCATTGGCGGCAGTTCCGGCACGTCTCCCAGTACATCATGTCCTTCTTTGCCAAGGTCACCCGAGGAGTTTTCACATCGACCTGGCATAGAAGTTTTTTCTTGGTGCTTTTGCACCACTTTTCTTATCCAAATCGCTTGGGAAAGATCAAAATAGAGAGTATATTTTCCAAGTTAGGGTCTTCCACTGTAGTGCAAGCCTGCAGTAAACAATTGTGGTAGGTATAATAAGAAAGGAAATGTACTATAAAATTTAAATTTCCGTGAATGTCTGCTCTGCTTTTATCAGGTCAGTGAACTTGTTGATACTGGGGTGGTGGTGACCAACATTTGCCTGCAAAATGGAAAATTAAAAGTCCTATCTGGCCCTCCATACTTTTACTCTCCGCGCATGTGCAGACATCAGGAAGTGACCAGAATTGGTGCCAACATTATTCTTTGTTTGGCCCTAAAAGTCATCAACAATGAAATGACATCTGTGCTTTAAAATTTCCTTTTCAGCTTAACTTGATAAAGTCAAGATAAGCTATTGCCATCACGCGTGCAGAAGTCTGTGAGTCTGTTAGTCTGTGAGTCTGTTCACATTTTCCTTTAGCACAGGCTACACCCTGTAGTTCTTGTCTGATCATCAAGAAATTTCATATGCAGGTTTAGGGTCATGTCTAGATGAGAACGTCCCCTTTTGGTCGTGATCGGTCAACCAGTATGGCTGCCCGAGCCCAAAACCTGAAAACCATTAGCACAGTCTACAGGTTGTATTTATGAAGGGATTTCATTGTAACTTGGTAGGATGCCTCTGTATAATGCCTAGATGAGAACGTCCCCTTTTGATCATGATCTGGCAACCGTGATGGCTGCCCAAGCCCGAAACCCAAAAACTTTTAGTGCAGTCTGCAGGTCATGTTTAATATGGAGGGATTTCATTGTAACTTGGTAGGGTGACTCCGTATGATGTCTAGAGGCGGATTTCCCCATTTGGGCGTGATCTATTACCCATGACGACTGCCCGAGCCCAAAACTCGAAAACCTTTAGCACAGTCTACAGGTCATATTTATGGAGGGATTTCATTGTAACTTGGTAGGATGACTTCATATAATGTCTAGATGAGAAAGTCCCCTTTTGGACGTGATTGGCAACTGTGACGGCTAGAGGGGCCTGAAGCCCGAAAACCTTTAGCACAGTCTACAGCTCATATTTATGAAGGGATTTCATTGTAACTTGGTAGGATGACTTCAAATAATGTCTAGATGAGAACATCTCCTTTTGGTCGCGATCATTCAGTCTTGGTGGCTGCCCGAGCCAGAAAACCTTTAGCATAGTCTATTGGTCATATTTACAGAAGGTTTGCATTGTAACTTGTTAGGTTGACTCCATGTAATGCCTAGATAATGACATCCCCTTTTTGTCATGATTGGTCAACTGTGACAGCTAAAGGTGCCCGAAGCCCAAAAACCTTGAGCACAGTATACAGGTCATATTTATGAAGGGATTTCATTGTAACTTGGTAGGTTGACTTCATATAATGTCTGGATGAGAACGTCCCCTTTTGGACATGATTGGGCAACTGTGACAGCTACAGGGGCCCAAAGCCTGAAAACCTCTAGCACAGTCAGTCTACAGGTCATAGTTATGAAGGGATTTCATTGTAGCTTGGTAGGATGACTCCAAATAATGTCTAGATGAGAACCTCCCCTTTTGGTCACGATCATTCAGCCTTGATGGCTGCCCGAACACAAAAACCTTTAGCATAGTCTGTAGGTCTATGAAGAATTTCATTGTAACTTGTTAGGTTGACTCCATATAATGCCTAGATAATGACATCCCCTTATGGTCATGATTGGTCAGATGTGACCACTACAGGGGCCTGAAGCCCGAAAATCTTGAGCACAGTCTACAGGTCATATTTATAAAGGAATTTCATTGCAACTTCATAGGATCACTCCAGATGATGCCCAGATGTGAATGTCCCCTTTTGGTTGTGCTCATTCAACCAAGATGGCTGCCTGAGCCCAAAGCCCGAAAACCTATAGCACAGTCTACAGGTCATATTTATGAAGGGATTTCATTGTAACATGGTAGGTTGACTTCATATAATGTCTATATGAATACCTCTCCTTTTGGACGCAATTGGGCAGATGTGATGGCTACAGGGGCCCGAAGCCTGAAAACCTTTAGCACGGTCTAGAGGTCATATTTATGAAGGGATTTCATTGTAACTTGGTACGATGTCTCCAAATAATGTCCAGATGAGAACGTCCCCTTTTGGTTGCGATCATTCAGCCTTGATGGCTGCCAGAGACTAAAACCCCTAAACCTTTAGCATAGTCTATAGGTCGTATTTATAGAAGGATTTCATTGTAACTTGTTAGGTTGACTCCATACAATGCCTAGATGATGACATACCCTTTTGGTCGTGTTTAATCAACTGTGATGGCTTCAGGGGCCCAAAGCCTGAAAACTTTGAGCACAGTCTTTAGGTCATATATGTGAAGGGATTTCATTGTAACTTCGTAGGATCACTCCAGATTATGCCCAGATGACAACGCCCCCTTTTGGTCGCGATCATTCAACCATGATGGCTTCCCTAGCCCAAAATCCGAAAAACTTTAGTACAGACTGTAGGTCGTATTTGTGAAGGGATTTCATTGTAACTTAGTAGAATGACTCAGTATAATGTTGAGATAAGGACGTCCCCTTTTCATTGCAATCGGTCTACCGTCATGGCTACACAGGCCTGAAGCCCAAAAACCTTTGGTCACTGTCTACAGGCCATATTTATGAAGGCATTTCAATGTAACTTGATCGGATGACTCATTTTGGAATAATTTCTCTGTAACTTGGTATCTTTCATTGACATACGTTAACTGGAGGGCCGCATACATGAACTGTAAGGTCATATTAACCCACCCCTCAGCTCTTTAGTACAGTGTACACCTCTTTTTATTTTTATTAAAAACATAGCATACAGGGAACAGAAATTAACATATTCGCAATTATCACAATTCTTATCTTATTTCATAATCCTTTTGTGAACATTGAACATTATCCTTTTCATCAAACCCAACACACAGACAAGCTAAGCTGCAGTGTCATTGACACTTTCATTTTTAGCTCAACTTTGACGAAGTCAAATTTGAGCTATTGTCATGGCCCGTCGTCCGTCTGTCCGTCCGTCCGTCCGTCCGTCCGTCCGTCCGTCAACAATTGGCTATGGCTCGGGCTAGAGGTCGTATTTATGAACCGATCTTTACGAAACTTCTTGGGTACCTTTGTTATGACCCTGGGACGGGAACGAGTGTTTTTGGGTGTGGTCCGAAATTCAGGATGGCTGCCAGTGGCCATTTTGTACCGATGATGCAAAAATCAGTTTTTTGTACAGAACTTCTGTATGAAAGTTCTGATTTGAATAAAGTTTTGTATAAATGTATAGTACAATGGGATACATCACACATAATACGGGTTTTTTTCTCGTGCGTAAATTATGCAAATTAGACTAACTTTGATTTATTTTGTGTTACTTTCAGAGCTGTAAGTGCCAAGCTGCTATGGCTCGTGCTAGAGGCCTTATTTATGAACCAATCTTTACGAAACTTCTTGGGTACCTTTGTTATGACCGTGGGACGAGAACGAGTGTTTTTGGGTGCAGTCCCAAATTCCAGATGGCTGCCAGCAGCCATTTTGTTCAAAATTAAGTGCAATCAGATTTTTGCGCAGAACTTCCAAATGAAAGATCTGATTTGAATAAATTTTTGTATGAATGTTTAGTACCATGGGATACTTTACATATAATACAGAGTTTTTCTCGTGAATAAATTATGCAAATTATGGGTCCGGGTGGGACTTAGAAAATTTTGGACCAAAATCCGGAAATTAGTTTTTTGGTTTTTTATGCGTTTTGGTCAATTTTAAGACAAAAAAAAAAAAATTTTTTTTTACACTGAAAATTTGGGGTCCGGGTGGGACTTAGAAAATTTTGGACCAAAATCCGGAAATTAGTTTTTTGTGTTTTGATGCATTTTGGTCAATTTTAAGAAGAAGAAAAAATTTTAGTCTGAAAATATTTTGTTTGGGACTGAAAATTTCCACACAAAAATAATAATCTACAATGATTGGTCTTAATCTGTAGTCCATTACAGTCACCTTGTAATTCTTTTATTATTGTTGACTGGTCCAAAACAAATACTAATTCCTGTCATATTCATTATTCAGTTGTCTTGGTCACAGCAAGTACTAATTCCTGTCATATCCAAGTTGAGCTACAGGGTCATTGACTCTTTCATTTGAGGATGCCAGACACAAATCAATGCAAGAATTGGTGGATACAAGGCTGTTATTGGATGAAGGAAGTGTTCAACGGTGGTTTTGTACGTTCAGGGCTGTAACTTTAAAATATTTCTAAAAGTATTTTATGTTTCCCAATTTCGGGACATACGCCTGACATCATCATTTTTAAAAATGATTATTCCACTGTTTGTTAAGTCTTCCTTCCCTGTCCTTCTATGAACCTTCTATGAACCCTTCCTGATAAACTCTTAAGCTTTTTGGATATTTTTGATTGAAATTTTTTATTAAATTTCTTGGGAGTTTAACATTTACTACAGAATATTGTTCTCTTTCTTCCCCAGGGTTGCATCCTCTCCCTAGGGGAGTTAGGCCATTTAATCTTGGCATCATCTATCCGATGTATCGTTTTTTCTTCGTATGAAGATCTAGAAGATCTGGCTTTGCATCTGATAGCATTTCAATTCATTCTGACTTTGGGCCTTTTTGTGTGCTTGATGTCCTGTTTACATTGACATTGTTTACATTGTCAGCGTCCTCATAAAAAGGTAGTTTTTATATTCTCTTACTATAGTATACTGTAGAATACATGGATTAATATTCGGGTAGTGTAGCTCAAACAATTTTGGATTTTGTCCTCACTTAGGCTCTATCGGGATGCCCTTGGGCTCATAATGTTCCCTTTGGGAACTTTGGCGATTTTTCAAAATTTTTTGTTGACAAAAAATATTTTGAATTTAATTATGATTGCTACTATTCATGTGTCTCAGTTATATATATATATTGTTGTGGAGTTTGGAGGACTGACGTCGACTTTAGTTGATAAACTCCTGTGGACTCTTATCATTCTTGTGTTGCACTGCTATGGCTGATGTTGGAGTCGGGTGTCATGGTACATTGTTTGCGGTGAGGTTCTGAGGATCAGGGCCTCTTACCGCGTTTTAATTCATTCTGTCAGTTTCTATTTCAGAAGTCAGCAAGTTCTTGTACTCAGCCAGGTCTGGTAGATCACGTTAGGGAGAGACCCCCTCTCTAATCTAGCAATGTCTGGGGTCAGATGTTGTTTTGAGAAACTTGCACAAGCCGGAGCATATGTCCACCCTCCACTCGGGACGCTCTGTTTAGTCTGCAGCCAGGGTCGGCTTCAGTCAAGGCTTCCTCCACTACGTTTCAGAAGGCTGAAATGAAGTTTTCTGGTTGAAAATTTGCATGAGACGGAGCATATATCCGCCTGCCTCTTGGGATGCTCCGTCTAGTCTGCAGCCTTGATGGCGGACTTGCTGTCACAGATTGCGAAGCTGATCACAGCATGCCAGCATGTGCAGTTGCAGCCTCCATCATACTCAGAATCTGAGCTGTTGGACGGTGCTGGGTCGGTTCAGTCACCTGTTCATGCAGATGCTTTGGACCAAGATTCGCAACTGATTCTCTCGGATGGTGAAAGGAACAGTAGATGGTTGCCGTGGCTTTCATCCATCAATACTACCCTGATTTTGTTCCACCGAATCAGAATGCTGCGGCGACGAGAGAAACCGCTGGTATCATTAGGCGCAGACTTTATCCGGACAAAGGAGGAAGTCCTTTCATTTCCAGTTCAGTTTATGCAGGTGTCGCAGGCCTTCGGCCATATAGATGACATCATATTTATCCTCTTGAGTTCGATGAAGAAGGCGGTTTCTTATCTTCATCTTCCGTATACATACCATTTTTTGCACTACGTTCATTTAAAAACGGTCGGGGAAGATTTTCAGAGAGTTCTTCTGTGTTTGGATGAGCAGTCCTGGGATATAGAGGAATCCTTACCTGTATCATTCACTATTCGCTCAGACACAATTGAGACAGCAATTTCTTCAAATAGAGCGAATTTGGACATTATGTCTTACGCAGGTCACCTTACAAGAGCTATGGCAAAATGTTTCAAAGGAAAGGAATTTGAGGACGATTGTACCTCTCTTAGAGTTCTTTTCAGGGCAATTATGTATACCACGTATAACTCCACCCTAACAGTTGCTAATCTGGAGTTAATCAGACGTGATGCTGCCTTTGTGTCGTGATCACTGATGAGATGACAAGGAGAAAAGCTCTCTCCGAATTGCTCTGGATTCCGGACATTTTATTTTCGATGACTATCTTTCGTTAGTTTATGAACAGGCTACTAAGAAAGCATCTAGTAATCTGCTTTTGAAGTCGGCGTATCAACGACCCACTTCAGCAGACAAGAGTAAAGGAGGGCATTCCAGACAAAATCGTCAAAAGGAAACTCCTCACAAGGGTACAAGAAACCCTCTTATAATTACTCATCAGTATAGCAACTCAGGAAAGGGGTGTAGATCTGATTGGGACTATAGGTCAGACGCCCCTAGGCCAACGAGACAAATTTTTTGGCGGGGAAAACGTAGTTCCTCCTCCCGTAAGCCTCGCAGATCATGCAGGTGATGGTTTAGACCTCTATTGCTGGCCAGTTGGCGGAAGGTTATCAAGATCCACAAAAAAATGGATAATAATCAGTGGGTGAGAAGTGTATTCTCAGATGGCTTATTTCTATCATTCCGAGCAAAAACCCCACAAACAAGTTGTCTGCTTTGAACAAATCTTCCATTAAATTCTTGCATAAGAGAGTTTCTCCTACCGGAGGTATAAACTCTCTTATCAAAGGCAGCAATCCAGGTCATCGAGAATCAAGATTCTCACAGTCACCTGTTCCTCGTACTGAAGCCAGACGGCTCGTTCTGAAAGGTAATGGACTTGAGCTGGATAAGCTTATCATGGCCTCAAAAGTTTATTTATGGAAATCGGGAGCGTGGTGGCTCAGTGGTAGACTGTTGGACTTCTATGCTAGAGGTCTCGAGTTCGATCCCCGTCCGTGACGATCCGCGTTGTGTCCTTGGGCAAGGCACTTTATCCCGGATGCCTTCATGGGGGCACGATGATGCCGTGCACTAGGGTGTACTGCACGTCGATGGTGCACATGTCTTCAACCACTGTAACCCTGCTTGAGCGGAGCTTGAACAGAGAATGTTGAGGAGAGCTGACAGTTGCTTGTCAATGCTCCGTGGTTCTCTCTGGGTATTCCGGCTTCCTCCACCCATAAGGCTGTCACAGTCACGATTAACCATTGTGCATAAATGTGTGACCTTAAACACCAATAAATAAATAAATAATATTTATGGAAATCATTCTGTTGGTAAAAACAAGCATTCGAGTGATCGACTATGCAGCAAGCATAGCACTAAGGATGTGTACTTTCATGTCCTGGTACATCCGGCATTCTAAAAGTACCTGCGGTTTGCCATACAAGGGAAGGTATATCCAGTTCAGAGCAATATGCTTTGGTCTGAATCTGGCCCCCTAGGTCATTTCACTCAAACAATGTGACTCGGTAATGTCTTACGAGCTCATTCGTCTGCGGTAACATCGGCTTACTTGGACGACCTTCTGCAGGGTTATGGCAACAGAATTATTCTTCAGAATGATATTCAGAGTCTGCCTCTTTTACTCCAACGTCTCGGTTTCATTGTAAACGAGAAAAAGTCGGATCTAGCTCCGTACAAGTCATCGATTCACTTGGGAATGAGCTTTGAGACTCAAAACAACCTGGTTCGTCTGCCAATGAAATTAGTCAGTTGTTATGCTCACCTTTGTCTGCACTCAGGCACATTAATAGTGAGGGAATTCATGCGACTGTTGGAGCTGTGTGGCTGTGGATCTCATTCCGATGGGCCACCTGCATGCATGTCCCCTCCAGATATTCTTTACCCAGAACTGGAATGTGAAGACGCTTTCGCTTGAATCAGTATTGTTCTAACGGACCTAGTAAAACAAGGGTTCAGATTTGGGCAGATATTCAGTGGTTAACTTGATGGTTAACTCAGGGAGTTGTGCAGCCGGATCCGGCCTTCACAATTATGACAAATGTGAGTCAGATGGGTTGGGGCGCGACCATAACTCCTGCAGCCTGGAATTGTCAGGGTCTTTGGGTATCTCGGTTCCAGGAAAAACACATAAACATCAAAGAGATGATGTCAATATAGCTAGCGCTACAACATTGGATTCACATAATAACTGGTGTCTATGTTCAATTTGGTCGGACAACTCGACAGTAGTAGCGTACATCAGGAACCAGGGCGGGACCCATCCATTTCTGTTATGCCAACTAATGGAGAAGATTTTCCTATACGTCATGAATCATCATGTTCATCTTTCTATCCATTATATACCAGGTCGTCTGAACGTACTAGAAGACTCACTCTCTCGGAAAGGTAGCCTCATGCAATTGGAGTGGACGCTCAACAAGCGAGTATTTGGGCAGATTTGCTACCAGAGGGTTCATCCCATGATAGATCTGTTTGTCGTTCATGTCGCCATGCCCAGACCATTGAGCATATGCAGTAGACGCTCTGCCGATCTCATGGGGATGAATGATAGGATAAGCGTATCCTCCAATTCAGTTGATTCAGTAGATTATGTTTAAGATCAAACAGTCTCGTTGTGAATCCTACTTGTAGCACATCTTTCATCACAGAAACCTTGGATCGGTCCTCTCAAGTGTCTGTTATGGGATGTTCCCTTGGAAGCTTCCTCCACGAGAGGATCTTCTTTATCAGGGGAAGTTTTTGTTCTTCATGTCCTCTGCCCATAGTGGCGTAATGGAGTCAGTTAGACATGAGGGAACCATTGCAGTTCCTATATTTATGACTAGCACAAGAACGATTAAGTAATATGGGTGAGGAGGGTTCGATATGACTTAGAATCCCCCCCCCCCCCCACCTCCCCCCCCCCCACCCCCCCCCCCCCCCCCACCCCCCACCTCCATTGTGTTTAGAGGCAATTACCGGGCAAGACATTTTCTTCCTGCAAGCTTCGTATGAGTTTAAATAGATACATGCATTTCTTCACTTCTCGATTGGCGGCTGGGTTGTGTTCTGTGGCAACCTCACGGGCACATCCACTGTTGAGTTGGTTGGTTTCCTGTGATTATTTGTCTATATGTCATATACAAGTGCATAATTCATCATAAATAAATTGCTAGTCTTTGGTGCCTTGGAGGCTGCATAACCAGTTAACTGGTATTCAGATGATTACATGCGGAATTTCAATGCTCACATGCATAATAATTATTAGGCTGACACTTTATTGTATGTTGTGGACCTTAGAAATTATGTATTATTTAGGGGGCAGTCCATGTCAGAGCCTGTTAATCATTCAAACTTCTATTTCTAGATCCAGGTTTCTATTAATGTCGGTATTCAACTCGTATATTCGCACATTTATAGTGTCATAGATATCGGATAGTACACGTTGGGGAGTGTTGTTACTGGAATTTATTGTATGCCTGAATGGGGTCGTCTGTGGGTTACCTCGCAAGTGTGTTCAATTGGACATGTGTATGTTATATATTATATCACCGGTTTTCGACCTATCTGCATATGCCTTCTCCGATGTACGTTATATGGCGGGCAATATTAATTACCAGGATCGTCGCTATAGCCTTAGCTTCTGGAGTGGCATTAAGCACCATTTATTAATAATAAATTAATACCTGATTGCCAGTTCCATGAATATTTATATTCTTTTTTGGTACCGCTTTTACTGATTCCAGAGGCTGAGCGCTCCCCTCTTTCTTTTTGAAGATTCCTTCAAAAGAAAAAAGGGGGGGGGGGGGGGATTTTTTACCTCTCTTCCAGTTTAATAAGTATAAGTTAACTATGAGTGAAGCTGTTTTGTCTGTAATTATATCCTGCATACAGCTGGCGTATGTTGTGGGGGATATTCTCATTCTCAAATACGCCATTCTAATTTTTAGGGCTTAGTCCTGGCTAGTCTTAAAAATTGGGAACTCGTTATATCCAATTAGCATAATCTTCATGCTAAGTTTACGGAATTACTTGAATTGGGCTCCTTTTTTATGAAACGTCTTCTCTATTACTGTATAGAGAGACATGTAATTCCTAAAAATTTTAATTTCCTTTCACCTTGAATTTCAGGATTGGAACTATGTTGATCTACTAATTCTGATGTCCTAGGCTCTCTGCCTTTTTACGATTCAGCTAGTCTGGGCCATTGGTTTACAGCGTAAAAATATTATAAATTTAAAGTAATTTGTATATTTTTATACTTAGCAATGGCCCAGATGGAGATGGCTCTCCCATGAGTGGTCCCTCATTCCTCCCCGCTGAATTATTATGTAGTACTCTCTTCTACAAAGAATGATGTTGTCGCCAATTCTGGTCACTTCAGATATCAGCACATGCGCAGAGGGTAAATGTATGGAGGGCCAGATAGGACTTATAATTTTCGGTTTTGCAAGCAAATTTTGGAGATTGGGGGGGGGGGGGGGGGGGGGGGGGGGTCAAAATTTGTGTTTGGCCCTTAATAACTTTGAGTTAAGCACCAGCTAGTCTGGGCCATTGGTAAGGATAAAAATATACCAATTACTTTAAATTGATAATTTTTCAGTTCCGACACAATTTTATCCACACATACAGCAGTACTATCGGAAGAATGGTTGTGGTTGTCCCTGTAACTCCTAATTCTTTTCTCTGAAGTGTTTATTGTAGATGGGCAGTTTGGTTGGCAACATTTCCATTGAACAATGCTATTTCTTTGACTCTTGATTCGGAACTTATGTCCTTGGCATACAAGATTTTGTCCTCCACATCTGCCGGGTATAAACTCTACTTGTACTTGTGAATTTGCCATTTTGGAATGCAGTGGTTTGCGATATTTATTAGAACACTGTTTAGTTTATTTAGTAGTTTTCAAAGGAATAAAAGAAAGCCAATAAAAACAAATAAATGGCCTGAATGACTTGAAATAATGTCATTTTACTTAGCTGACAAACAGAACACTCATTATTCAGTCACAACAAACACTGTCTCTTGGAGAAACACAAATTGAAACAGGTGTGAATTTTGCTGTGCTAGAGTGAGCAGTTAAAAGAAACAAACTTTACCTAATTAACTATGACCTAGTGAGAACAAATTTCAGTTTTATGATTACAGCATGCCGGCACTCCGAGAATAAACCTTAAAATAGGACTCGGTAACCAATGTCTGGGGTAGAAGCCCACTAAAATGGGCAATTAAATGAAAATGTCAATAACACTGTAGCTTAACTTGTGTGTTGTGTGTGATGAAAAGGATAATGTTCAATGTTTATGAAAGGATAATGAAATAAGAGAAAAATTCTGATAATTGGGAATATGTTCATTTCTGTTCCCTTTATTCTATGTTTTTGATAAAAATAATATGAGGTGTACACTGTACTAAAGAGCTGAGGAGTGGGTTAATATGACCTCACAGTTAATGTATGTGGCCCTCACAGTTAACGTATATCAACGAAAGTTACCAAGTTACAGTGAAATTATTCCAAAGTGAGTCATCCTATCAAGTTAGATTGAAATCCCTTCATAAATGTGGCCTGTAGACTGTGCTAAAGGTTTTCAGGCTTCGGGCCCCTGTAGCCGTCAGTTTCCCAATTGCGTCCAAAGTGGACGTTCTCATCTAGACATTATATGAAGTCAACCTACCAAGTTACAATGAAATCCCTTCATAAATATGACCTGTAGACTGTGCTAATGGTTTTTGGGCTTTGGGCTCGGCAGCCATCATGGTTGAATGATCGCAACCAAAAGGGGACATTCTCATCTGGGCATCATCTGGAGTGATCCTATGAAGTTACAATGGAATCCCTTCATAAATATGACCTGTAGACTGTGCTCAAGGTTTTCGGGCACCTGAAGCTGTCACAGTTGACCAATCACGACCAAAAGGGGATTTCATCATCTAGGCATTATATGGAGTCAAACTAACAGGTTACAATAAAATCCTTCCATAAATATAACCTATAGACTATGCAAAAGGTTTTGGGGTTTTGGACTCGGGCAGCCATCAAGGCTGAATGATCGCGACTAAAAGGGGACATTCTCATCTAGACATTATTTGGAGTTATCCTACCAAGGTACAATGAAATCTCTTCATAAATATCACCTGTGGACTGTGCTAAAGGTTTTCAGGCTTCAGGCCCCTGTAGTCGTCACAGTTGCCTAATGGTGTCCAAAAGGGGCTGTTCTCATCTGGACATTATATGAAGTCAACCTACCAAATTACAATGAAATCCCTTCATAAATATGACCTGTAGACTGTGCTAAAGGTATTCAGGTTCGGGCAGCCATCATGGTTGAATGATCGCAACCAAAAGGGGAATTCTCATCTGGGCATCATCTGGAGTGATCCTACGAAGTTACAATGAAATCCCTTCATAAATATGACCTGTAGACTGTGCTCAAAGTTTTCGGGCTTCAGGCCCCTGAAGCCATCACAGTTGACCAATCACGACCAAAAGGGGATGTCATCATCTAGGCATTATATGGAGTCAACCTAACAAGTTACAATGAAATCCTTCCATAAATATGACCGATAGACTATGCTAAAGTTTTTTGGGCTCGGGCAGCCATCAAGGCTGAATGATCGCGACCAAAAGGGGATGTTCTCATCTAGACATTATTTGGAGTCATCCTACCAAGCTACAATGAAATTCCTTCATAATTATGACCTGTAGACTGTTCTAAAGGTTTTCGGGCTTCGGCCCCCTGTAGCTGTCACAGTTGCCCAGTCGTGTCCAAAAGAGGAAATTCTCATCTAGACATTATATGAAGTCAACCTACCAGGTTACAATGAAATCCCTTCATAAATATCACTTGTAGACTGTGCTAAAGGTTTTCGGGCTTTGGGCTCGGGCAGCCATCATGGTTGAATGATCGCAACCAAAGGGGACAATCCCATCTTGGCATCATCTGGAGTGATCCTACGAAGTTACAATGAAATCCCTTCATAAATATGACCTGTAGACTGTGCTCAAGATTTTCGGGCTTCGGGCACCTGTAGCCATCACAGTTGACCAATCACGACCAAAAGGGGATGTCATCATCTAGGCATTATATGGAGTCAACCTAACAGGTTACAATGAAATCCTTCCATAAATATGACCTTTTGTCTATGCTAAAGGTTTTTGGACTCGGGCACCCATCAAGGCTGAATGATCGTGATCAAAATGGAACGTTCTCATGTAGACATTATTTGGAGTCATCATACCAAGTTACATTGAAATCCCTTCAAAAATATGACCTGTAGACTGTGCTAAAGGTTTTCGGGCTTCGGGCTCCTGTAGCCGTCACAGTTGCCCAATCACGTCCAAAAGGGGACTGTCTCATCTAGACATTATATGAAGTCAACCCACCAAGTTACAATGAAATTCCTTAATAAATATGACCTGTAGACTGTGCTAAAGGTTTTCGGGTTTTGGTCTCGGGCAGTCACCACAGTTGGCAGATCACGCTCAAATGGGGAAATTCTCATCTGGACATCATAAGGAGTCATCCTACCAAGTTACAATGAAATCCCTCCATATTAAACATGACCTGCAGACTGTGCTAAAAGTTTTTGGGTTTCGGGCTTGGGCAGCCATCACTGTTGACAGATCATGCCCAAAAGGGGACGTTCTCATCTAGGCATTATACAGAGGCATCCTACCAAGTTACAATGAAATCCCTTCATAAATATGACCTGTAGACTGTGCTAATGGTTTTCGGATTTTGGGCTCGGGCAGTCATACCGGTTGACTGATCGCGACCAAAAGGGGACGTTCTCATCTAGACATGACCTCAAACCTGCATATGAAATTTCATGATGATCAGGCAAGAACTGCGGGGTGTAGCCTATGCTAAAGGAAAATGTGAACAGACTCACAGACTCCCGCATGAGTGATGGCAATAGCTTATCTTGACTTTGTCAAGTTAAGTTAAAAATGGGTATAAACAACTGGTCTTGACTTAATATCCATGCTGCTGTCACAATTAGCCATTGTATAGAAATATGTGATCTTAAACATCAATAAATAATTGAACAATAAATATATTCTAAGTGCCTTGACAGTCATTTCTAACAGGTCTTGGCTGTCAATGTAGAAACGTAGAAGCAACTACAAAGCCACAGTCATTAGTTATGCTCTTTATATTTCAGTTACAAACGTCAACAAACGTCAACTTAAAAAACATAAAAAGTGGGGAGTCTCAATTTTATAGTAATACTAGCAGGGTTACCCGGCGTTGCTTGGGAAAATGTAGGGGTCATATGAAAAGTACCCCAAAAAAATCAAGAAAATAGGGGCTGCATATTGTTCGACCCAGCCTGCCCTATGGGTGGCACACTCAGCCCCGCCCTCCAGACGGGGGCCTCCGATCACGTCATTTTTTAAACCCCCACCATTAGATTTCTGGTAAAAAGTTACCCCTAGTAGACCCCTTTGAGGACCTATATTGGTGAAATACATCAATTTTAACCATCCCCACCCCACCCCCACCTCTGCCACGCATTTATGATCAGATCACTTTGAAACTTGGTATGCGTGTTTGGGGTGACCTCTAGATGGGAGCTATCGATTTTCTTCAATTTCCCTCAAAAAATGTTGCGCAGCCAACGTTCTTAGAACTTAGTTCAGTCAGACCACAATATTTCCCTTTGACACAACCTACAGGGCACATTTATGATTGGATTGCTTTGAAACCTGGTATGATTGTTTAGGGTGACCTCTAAATGTGAGCTATTGATTTTCTTCAATTTCCGTCAAAAAATGTTGCCACAGCCAACGTTCTTAGAACTTAGTCAGAAGACCTCAATATTTCCCTTTGGCACACCCTACAGGGCACATTTATGATCGGATTGCTTTGAAACCTGGCATTCTTGTTTGGGGTGACCTCCAGATGGGGGCTATCGATTTTCTTCAATTTCCATCAAATAATGTTGCTGCGGTCAACGTTCTTAGAACTTAGTTTAGTCAGACCTCAATATTTCCCTTTGGCGCACCCTACAGGGCACATTTATGATCAGTTTGCTTTGAAACTTGGCATGCTTGTTTGGGGTGACCTCTAGATGGGAGCTATTGATTTTCTTCAATTTCCCGCAAAAAATGTTGCCACGGCCAACGTTCTTAGAACTTAGTTTAGTCAGACCTCAATATTTCCCTTTGGCACACCCTACAGGGCACATTTATGATTTGATTGCTTTGAAACCAGGCATGCTTGTTTGAAGTGACCTCTAGATGGGAGCTATCGATTTTCTTCCATTTCCATAAAAAAATGTTGCTGCGACCAACGTTCTTAGAACTTAGTTTAGTCAAACCTCAATATTTCCCTTTGTCACACTCTACAGGGCACTTTTATGATCGGATTGCTTTGAAATCTGGCATGCTTGTTTGGAGTGACCTCTAGATGGGAGCTATCGATTTTCTTCCATTTCCGTCAAAAAATGTTGCCATGGCCAACATTCTTAGAACTTAGTTTAGTCAGACCTCAGTATTTCCCTTTGGCACACCCTATGGGGCACATTTATGATCAGATTGCTTTGAAATTTGGCATGCTTGTTTGGGGTGACCTCTAGATGGGAGATATCAATTTTCTTCCATTTCCATCTGTCAAAAAATGTTGTCGCTGGCAACGATCTTTGAACTTAGTTCAGTCAGGCATCAATATACTCATTTGGCATGCCGTACAGAGCACATTTTTGATCAGATCGGTTTGAAACTCTTTAGGCCTGTTTGGGGTTACCTCTAGATGGGAGCTATCGATTTTCTTCTGTATCTGCTGATAAATGTTTGATGAACTTAATGGAGTTATGCATCAAAATTTCCCCTTGGCACGGGTTGCAGGGCACATTTATTATTGAATCACTTTTAAACTTGGTATGCTTGTTTGGAGTGACCTCTGGATGGGAGCTATCGATTTTTTTCCATTTCCATCAAAAAATGTTGCCGTTGGCAACGTTCTTAGAACTTAGTTTAGTCAGACCTCAATATTTCTCTTTGGCACACCCTACAGGGCACATTTATGATTGGATTGCTTTGAAATCTGGCATGCTTGTTTGGAGTGACCTCTAGATGGGGGTTATTGATTTTCTTCCATTTCCATCAAAAATAGTTGCCATTGGCAACAACCTCTGATAAACTTAGTAAAAACTTAGTGCAGTTAAGCATCAATATTACCTTTGACATACCTTTGAACTTAGTTTTGTGAGACATTAATACATTCCTTTGGCATGCCCTACAGGGCACATTATATTATTATTTATTTATTTATTTATTGGTGTTTAAGGTCACATACTTATGCACAATGGCTAATCGTGACCGTGACAGTTTTACGGGTGGAGGAAGCCGGAGTACCCGGAGAGAACCACCGAGCAACGACGAGCAGCTGTCAGCTCTCCAACATCGTAACTCTGAACTCTGCACCGCAGCACAGGCAGGGTTAGAGTGGTTGAAGACATGCGCACCATCGACGTGCAGTACGCCTCAGTACACAGCGTCATCGTGCCCCCATGTAGGCAATCGGGGTGAAGTGTCTTGCCCAAGGACACAACGCGGTTGCCGCAGGTGGGATTCGAACCGAGGACCTCTCGGCTTGCAGTCTGCATCTCTACCAACTGAGCCACCGCGCCCCCTACATTATATTATGATTAGATCGGTTTGAAACTTTGTATGCTTGTTTGGGGTTACCTCTAGATGGGAGCTATCGATTTTCATTGATTTCCATCAAAAAATGTTGCCACTGGCAATGACCTTCGATGACCTTAGTGCAGTTATGCATCAATATTTCGCTTTTGGCACACCCTTCATGCAGTGAACAATTTTGAGCAGATCTGTTCGAAACTGGGTATGCTTGTTTGGGGTGAGCTCTAGGTGGGAGCAATCAATATTTTTATACTGTACCAATGACCCAGACTTAGCTGATGCTAACTCTAAAATATCTAGGGCCAAACACAAATTTTGCCCCCCCAATCCCCAAAATTTGCATCAAAAACTGAAAAATAGATGTCCTATATGGTCCTCCATACTTTTACTCCACTGCGCATGCGCAGTGTCAAGGAGGTCTCAAAATTGGCACCAATTGTTATTCTTTGTTTGGCCCTCAATTCAGTTACATCTCACTGATATTTCTGCTTGTAAATCTCAGTTTAAATGATGCCAGACACATAATTATGAGAGAAATGGTGGATATAAGGAGGAAATAGAAGGAGGAGAGGAAGAAACAGTGGAAGGAAATGTTCAGGGCTGTAACTTATAATTATTTTACGAAATTATTTCATGTTGCCTATTTTCGAGGCATTTCCCTGTTGTGGTCATTCTTGCTATGAACGTTCCATTGTTTGATCAGTGTTTCCTCTCTCCCATTCCTTTATTCCCCCCTAGCTATTCTCCCATGCTTTTGGCTTTTTTTTTGTAATGTTTATTACTAAAATTTCTTGAGAGTTTGGCTTGGTAACAGAATAATTTTTCTGTTTTTCCCCATGTTCACGTCCTCCCCCTTGGGTGTTTAGGCGTTTTGGTCTGCATCTACCATCTGATGTTCTACAGTTTCTTCTCTGGAAGCCTCTGTTTTGCATCAGATAGTGTTTAAATTGGTAACTGATTTCGGGCCATGTTTACCAGTGCCTGGAGTCATGTTTCCGGTGGGGGCACGATGACGCTGTGTACTGAGGCGTACTGCACGTCGATGGTGGGCATGTCTTCAACCAATCTAACCCTGCCTGTGCTGCGGTTCAGAGTTCAGAGTTACGATGTTGGAGAGCTGACAGCTGCTCGTCGTTGCTCGGTGGTTCTCTCCGGGTACTCCGGCTTCCTCCACCCGTAAAACTGTTACGGTCACGATTAGCCACTGTGCATAAGTATGTGACCTTAAACACCAATAAATAAATAAATAAATACATGTTTCCGGTTTGTGTACACTTTTTGTTTATGTTGACAACGGTTACTTCTGATAGTGATTACTTGTCTTCTGCTTAGTTCAATTCATAGCAAGATACATTAATCTTGTCCGTAAATGTTACATTAATTTTTTGAATTGATTTAAAAAAATTTGTCCACACTTTGGCTTTTTTGGGATCCATTTGGGCTCATCGTAAAAGATTTTTTTCTAAAAATTTTTTCTTTTTGAATTATTTTTTCATAATGTTATAATGGATTATTTTATTATGTATCTCTGTTTTCAAGGTTTAGTGTGAGTGCTATGACTGTTTGTGATTTTCACAATGAAAGATTATTGTTCAAATTGTAATGGGAGGAAATCTTCCTCTGATTCTCATGATCACTGTATTAATTGTAGTCAATGTACTCGCACTAACCCTTGTTCAGTGTGTGTCAGTTGGGATGACAACGTTGGAGACGTGTGTCACGGTATGTTGTTAGCGGGGAGAGGACCATTCCGGTCCTCTCTCCACAGGGTCACTCTAGTTTTTCAATCTCTTTTTCAGAGGAACAAGAACAGGGTGATGTTTCCATGATGTCTTCCAAGAGTGTGCTTCCATCGTCACAATCAAATGAAGAATTAGCGGCAAAGTGCTCATGCAGATACGTCAATTGCCGAAGAGTTCCCTAGTAGGATCGACGGCTCTTGGCTTCCGCTAGCTCACCCGTTTTAGTGACCATTAAACCAATGGCTCGGCAGCCGGGTTCGTCCGTTGTGGTCCAGGAAGGAGATTTGGGTGATGCGAGCACTATAAAAATACAACGTGCACAGCCAGTGACGACGGATATGAGGATGGTACGGAGGAAGCCTATTAGTTGGGTTCCTAGCTTGTCCAGGTTCATCCGGACCGTGAGCGAGAGAGGCCCCCCCCTCTCTTACATCAACATCTGTGCCGCGATGTTGTTGTATGTTCGTTTGTTAGTCGGAGCATACGTCCACTCCTCCTGCTCGGGATGCTCCATCGCATAGATAGTCAGATGCGGCTGTTCTATTGGCTTTCTCATCCTAATGTCAGCACACATGACCGCACCTTGGCTATGTGTCCCTCTCTCGTACAACAACATCTGGGTCCAGAGTTGTGGTACATAATGTTCCTCAGTCAGAGCATACGTCCACTGCTCGGCACGCTCCGTTATATGGACAGTCCGGAGAGACCGCTCTATCGGCTTCCTCATCCTCACGGCAGCACACGCGAGCGCATCTTGGCTATGTGACCAGTAATATTCAACTAATCTCGCTGACCAGGGATTCCACGGCGACCAGGTCACTCCATCCGGCAGCCAAGGATACGAGGCCTTCATACTCAGGACGTTCGCATAAAGATGTATGCACGTGTCAACGCCCAAGGAGCTTCCAGCGGCTAAATCCTGTAAGACCACAGCTCCACAGGCCTCCGTTACGGACGTGCTATCGCAGATAGCACAATTATTGCAGCATCCCAGCAACCGACAGAAACTCTGTCGGATCAGGAATTATCCGAGGAAGCTGGGTTGGTATGTTCCGCTGCAGGTTCATGCACGGATGACCAAGATTTATAAGTGGTTTGACAGGATGGCGAAAGGGATACGAAGGAGTTGCAATTTTCCCTTTCGGAACAACATAATTGCCATAGAGTGCATCCGGCATTATCATCTGACGTTGTTCCTCTGGACCAAAATGCTGCGTTGCCGAATAAGAGACTGATAGCGCCACTGGACACAGAATTCTTTAATCGGTTTAGGGACATCGTCCCTGAGTTTCCGACACAGTCCAGTAATGTCTTACGGACATTTGAACTATTGAATGACGCTATATATAACTTGCTACCAAAATGGGCAGGTCCAGTTTCTTATCGGCAAATGCTCTACATCTGCCTTTCATCAATTCATGGAATAAATTCGAAACGGCAGAACAGGGCATTCCAAGAGTTCCTCTGTGTCTAGACGACCAGGCTGAAGACCTAGTATTGTCTATACCGTCGTCTATGTCAATTCCAACCACGATGTTGGAAACGACAATATCGTCTAACAGGGCTAGCTTAGATGCATTATCGTACGCAGATCACCTTACCAGAGCGTTATCATTATGTCTCGATGGAAAAGAATTCTAGGTTGTATCAACCTCCTTAAGAGTTCTTTTGACAGCCATAGCATTCTCCACGTATAACTCCGCCCTTTTAGTGGCAAACCTGGAGTTGGTTAGACGTGACGCTGCCCTGGCTACATCCACGCACGTGGATAGTAAGGTGAAAAACTCAAGAGTCGCTCCGGTCTCCGGAGAGCTTCTCTTCGACGGCAAGCTTTTCGCAATATATGATCAGATAACTAAGAAACCTTCAGACTCTCTGCTATTCAAATCCGCTTCCATAAAGTCGGATTCAGCGGAGAAGAGTAGGACAGGCACTTCTGGGACGAATACATCCAAGGGAAGTTCCTATAGAGGTTCCTTTGTGTCCTCTAGGTGTTACTCTAGAGACCGTCAGGGGAGCGACTCAGATAGGGGCTGAGTCAACCGGTCAGATGCCCCTAGGTCGACGGGGCGAGGTGCGGGACATGGAGGACATGGTTTCTCCTTCCACAAGCCTCGCAGGACCAGGAGGTGATGGTATTACCTCTATCTTGTGGACGGAAGACTGTCGAGTTTTCTCAACCAATTGGGAGTCGTTTACGGATGTTCCTTGGGTTCGTGGGGTGATTTCGGAAGGACTAAACTGTCCTTCAAAGGAAAAACTCCGCTAAACTCAAAGTCCAAGATGGACTCATCTTCCGTCAAATCCGCAGAGAAGAGGCTCGCTTCCATCAGAAGTCCAGTCTCTTCTGGAGAAGATAGTGATAGAGATTGTAGAAATCCAGGAATTCCCAGGTTTCTACAACCATCCGTTTCTGGTTCCGAAACCAGACGGCTCGTTCCGTCCACTCATAAATCTGAGCTGGATTAACAAGCTGATCGTGGCTCCGTGTTTCTATATGGAGACCATACGATCATTCAGAGCGAGTATTCGGGTGAACGACTATGCTACATGCATAGATCTCAAGATGCGTACTTTCACGTCATGGCACATCAGGCATTCAGAAAGTATCTTCGCTTCGCCGTCATAGGAGTCATGTATCAGTTCCGAGCAATGTACTTCGGTCTGAATCTAGCGCCCTGGGCTTTCACTCGAATAATGAAGTCAGTAATGACTCATTTCTGAGCTCATTCGATTCATCTGCGGTAACGACGGCCTATGTGGACGACATTCTTCAGAGGTACGGCAATGAGTTAACGCTTCAGAACGATGTGCAAAATTTGCTCCTATTGCTCCAACGTCTCGTTTCATAAGTAAACGAGGAGAAGTCGGACCTGGTGTTGTCCCAAGTCATTCACCCACCGGAGGATGAGCTTCGAGATGCATAACAATCTCGTTCGTCTGCCGTTAACCAGAGCGAAATTAATCAGTTGTTACGCTCGCTATTGTCTTCATTTAGACAAAGTTACAGCGAGAGATTTCATGAGACTGATAGGTTGTGCAGAGCTGCCGCGGATTTTATTCCGATGGGATGGCTACGCACTCGTCCTCTCCAAATTTTCTGACCCAGGGAGTTCCACTGCATTTGCAGTGAAGGACATTGTAATTGTACAGATTATTCTTAGGACAAAGGATATCAGTCTGGCCAAAGTATTGATTTTTAATCCCTAAACAGCTCCATTATCCAATTAATACTAATCTAATATATTTTTATACTGTACCAATGACTTAGCTGGTGCTAACTCCTTAAATTATATGGCCAAACACAAATTTTGCCCCCCAATCCCCAAAATTTGCATCAAAAACCGAAATTTCAATGTCCTATGTGGTCCTCCATACCTTATATCCACTGCGCATGCGCTGTGTCAAGGAGGTCTCGAAATTGGCTCAAAACGTCATTCGTTGTTTGGCCCTAAAATCAGTAACATGTCACTGATATTTGTGCTTGTAAATCTCAGTTTAAATGATGCCAGACACATAATTATGAAAGAAATGGTGGATCTAAGGATGAAATAAAGGACGAGAGGAAGAAACAGTGGCAGAATGTGTTCAGGGCTGTAACTTATAATTTTTTTACGAAATTATTTCATGTTCCCTAATTTCGGGGCATGAGCCTTATGTTGTCATTCTGGCTATGAACTTACCATTGTTTGTTCAGTGTCTCCTCTCCTCTCTCCCTTTCCTTAATACCCCCTTGCTATTCTCCCAAGCTTTTGGCATAATTTTGGAATTTTTTTTATTAAAATTTCCTGGGAGTTTTGGCTTGGTAACAGAATGATTATTCTGTTTTTTCCCCATGTTTACGTCCTCACCCTTGGGTGATTAGGTGTTGTGATCTGCATCTACCATCCAATGTACTGCAGTTTCTTCTCTGGAAGTCTCTGTTTTACATCGGATAGTGTTTAAATTGGTGTTTGATTTTGGGCCATGGTTACAGTGCCTGGAGTCATGTTTCCGGTTTTTGTGCACTTTTGTTTATGTTGTCAATTGTTACTTCTGATAGTGATTACTTGTCTTCTATTAGTTCTGCTCAGAGCCAGATACATTAATATTGTCCGTAAGTGTTGCATTAATTTTTTAAAATGTTTTAAAATATTTTGTCCACACTTAGGCTTTTTGGGCTCATTGTTCCCATTTTTTTTTAAATTATTTTTTCTAAATGTTATAATGGATTGTATTATATTATGTATCTTTGTTTCAAGGGTTAGTGCAAGTACTATGACTGTTTATATTTTTTCATGATGAAAGAATATTGTTCAAATTGTAATGCGAGGAAATCTTTCTCTGATTCTCATGTTCATTGTGTTTCTTGTAGTCAATGTACTCACACTAATTCTTGCTCAGTGTGTGCCAGTTGGAATGACAACGTTGGAGACATGTGTCACAGTATATTGTTAGCGGTGAGGGGTCCATGCCGGTCCTCTCTCTGCAAGGTCACTCTAGTTTATCAGTCTCTTTTTCAGAAGAACAAGAACAAGGTGATGTTTCTGTGATGTCTTCAACAAGTGTGTCTCCGTCATTGCAGTCTAACGAAGAGCTAGCGGCAAAAGTGCTCATGAAATACAACAATTGCCTAAGAAGTCTTTAGTAGGATCGACGGCATTGTTGTCCGCTAGCTCGCTCGGTGTAGTGACCATTCATCGAATGGCTCGACAATCGGGTTCGTCCATTGTGGTCCAGGGAAGCAGTTTGGGTGATGCGAGCACTATAAACATTGAACGTGCACACCCAGCAACGACGGATCCGAGGATTGTACGGAGAAAGCCTGTCAGTCCGGTAGCTAACTCATCCAGGTCTATCTAGACCACGAGCGAGAGAGGCCCCCTCTCTCTTACACCAACATCTGGGCTGCGATGTTGTTGTATGTTCGTTCATTAGTCGGAGCATACGTCCACTCCTCCTGCTCGGGATGCTCCATCGCATAGACAATCCAATGCGGCTGGTCTATTGGCTTCCTCATCCTCATGTCAGCACACACGATCGCATCTTGGCTATGTGACCACAGATATCCAGCCTGCTTCGCCGACCAGGGAATCCATGTCGACCAGGTCACACCATCCGCTAGCTAAGGACACGAGGCCTTTCCAGTTGGGACGTTCGCATATTATATAAATGCAGGAATGAATGTCCCTGGAGCCGGATTAGGGACACCGTCCCTGAGTTTCCGACCCAGTCCAGAAATGTCATGGACATTTGAACTTTTGAATGACGCTATATTCAAGCTAGTCTCTAAGACTGGCAAATCCGGTTTCTTATTGCCTAAGCGCTATACAGCTGTCTTTCATCAATGCTAGACATAAATTTGAAACAGCAGGACAAGGCGTGCCGAGAGTTCCTCTGCGTTTGGACGACTAGACTGAAGACCTGGAATGGTCATTGCCGGCGTCCATGTCTATTTACTCCAGTATACTGGAGACGATAATTTAGATGCATTATCTCACGCAGATCACCTTACCAGAGCGTTATCACTACATCTCGAAGCTAAAGAATTCCAGGATCTTCAATCTTCCTTAAGAGTTTGTTCGAGGGCTATAGCATATTCTACGTATAACTCGGCCCTTTCAGTGGCAATATGGTGTTAGTCAGACATGATGCTGCCCAGGCTGCATCCACAAGAGTGGATAGTAAGGTGAAAAAACTCTCTTCCAGTCGCTCCAGTCTCAGGAGAGCTTCTCTTCGATGTTAAGCTTTCTACAATCTATATTAGATTACTAAGAAACCTCTGGATTCTCTGTGTTATTCCGCTTTGAAAAAGTCTGACTCAGCAAGGAGGAGTAAGGCAGGTTCTTCAGGGGTGAATACGTCCAAAGGAAGTTCCTATAGAGGATCAAAGCCTCTACGTCTTACTCCGGAGACCGTCAGAGTAGCAACTTACATAAAGGTCGTAATGCTGGCCTGAGATATAGGGTCAGACGCCCCTAGGTCGACTGGGCGAGGTGCGGGTCATGGAGGATGTGTTTTCTCCTTCCGCAATCCTCGCAAGGCCAGGAGGTGATGGTTCCACGTCGACCAGGTCACGCCATCCGCTAGCCAAGGACACAAGGCCTTTCCAGTGGGGACGTTCGCATATTATATAAATGCAGGAATTAACGTCCCTGGAGCGTCCAGCGGCTAATTACATAAGACCGCGGCTCCACAGGCCTCCGTGACGGACTTGCTATCGCAGATAGCTCAATTCATCGCAGCATCCCAGCAGCTATCAGAAACTTTTTCAGTAAAGAACTATCTGAGCAAGCTGGGTCGGTTCGTTCCCCTGCAGAGTCAGTAAGGGACGACCGGAATTATAATGTGGTCCAGGCAGAGGTAAAAGGGAATCAGCACAGCTGAAATTTTCCCCTTCCGAACAACTTAAGGTGGCCGTAGATTTCATCCGGCATCACCTTTTAGAAGTTGTTTCTCTCGACAAAAATGCTGCGTTACCTGATAAGAAACTGAACGCGTCACTGGACACAGACTTTTTCGGACGGATGAGGGACACCGTCCCTGAGTTTCCGACCCAGTCCAGAAATGTCATGGACATTTGAACTTTTGAATGATGCTATATTCAACCTAGCCTCTAAGACTGGCAAATTAGGTTTCTTATCGCCTAGCTCTATTCAGCTGCCTTCCATCAATGCAAGACATTATTTTGAAACGGCAGGACTAGGCGTGCCAAGAGTTCCTCTGCGTTTGGATGACTAGGCTGAAGACTTGGAATTGTCATTGCCTGCGTCCATGTCTAATTACTCCAGTATACTGGAGACAACAATATCGTCTAATAGAATTTAGACGCATTATCTCACGCAGATCACCTTACCAAAAGAAAAACTTGGACGACATTCTTTAGGGTTACGGCAGCAAGTTAACGCTTCAGAACGATGTTCAGAGTCTGCTTCAATTGCTCCGACGTCTCGGTTTCTTAGTAAATGAAAAGAAGTCGGATCTAGTGCCGTCCTAATCATTCACCCACGTGGGAATGAACTTAGAAACGCACAACAATCTCATTCGTCTGCCGTTAACCAGAGCGATTTTAGTCAGTTGTTACGCTTGCTTTTGCCTTCACTCAGATGTAGTAACAGCGATAGAATTCATGAGACTGACAGGTTTGTGCGGACCAGCTGCGAATATTATTCCGACATAGCGGATACTCACTCGTCCACTCCACAGATATTTTATCTCAGAATTGGAGTGTGAAGACTCATTCGCTCGAATCGAACATCGTCTTGTCGAATCAAGTGAAACAAGAGATTCAAACTTGGGTAGATATTCAGTTGTTAACTCAAGGAGTACCACTGCAACTGCCAGATCCGAGTTTAAGGATAATGGCAGATGCGAGTCAAACAGGTTGGGGCGCAACTCTGATCCCAACAGATTCTGGGTGCCAGGGTATTTAGGATCCACAGTTCCTAACAAGTACATACACATCAAGAAATGATGTCAATATGGCTTGCGCTACGTCAATGAATAAACATTCTTCAGAATTCGCATGTTCAAATTCTGTCCGACAATTCGACAGTAGTAGCGTATATTCGGAACCAGGGAGGAACTCATTCCATTCCGTTATTCAGTTTAACGGAAAGGATCCTTCTGTTTGTCCTAGAGCATCAAGTTCTCCTATCAGTGCGTCATATTCCGGGTCGCCTGAACGTTCTAGCGGACTCCCTTTCTCGGATAGGTCGTCTGTTATCGTCAGAATGGACTCTCAACAACGAGTTTTCAATCAGATTTGCTACCAATGGGATCGTCCAATGGTAGAATTATTTGCGACGCATCTCGGCTATCAGTTGCAGACGTATGTGTCGCCGTGTCCAGATCCTTGAACGTTTGCAGTAGACGCTCTCTCGATCTCTTGGGACAGAATGATAGGATACGCATATCCTCCAGCGCCATTGATTCAGCAGATATTGCTCAGAATAAAGCAATCTCACTGCTAATTCTGTTGGTAGCATCTCTGTCACCCCAGAGACCATGGATAAATCTACTCAGGTGTCTGTTGTGGGACATTCCGCGGAAGCTTCCTCCACGAGAGGATCTTCTTTCACAGGGGCAATTGCGCACACTGCATCACAACCCGCAAGGTCTCAACCTTTACGTATTTCCGTTGTGCGGTCCTTCTTGCACGGCAAGCAATTTACAGGACGAGCAGTGGACGCAATTTCTAACTGTAGGAGGACCTCCTCTTCGCTAAATTATCCTGCTAAGTGGAAGGTTTTCTCACGGTGGGGTAGGAATCATTCGGTTGATACCTATGCACATCATGATAGTTTACAGATTGGATTTAATGTCTCTTTATCTAAGTTACTGAAAAACTTTTCGATAAATAGACTTAGAACCCTTAGATTAATTCCTAAGTGGAATTTAGCTTGGGTTCTTCTTAAGCTTAAAGAAGCACCATTTGAGCCTCTTGATACAGTGGACTTCAAATTCTTATGTTATAACACAGCTTTCTCTTAGCCTTCTCTTCAGCTAGAAGAGTTAGTGAGCTTCAGGCACTATCTGTTGATGATTCTCACTATCGTAGTGTAGGTAATACTATTACCTTGACTAAGGTTGGATTTTTGGCTAAACTCAGGCTCCTGTAAGTATCCGGAACCACATGTTATTAGGGCTCTTCTGTCTTCAGATGGGAATAGGCCTTTACTCTGTGCTGTTAGAGCTATACGTTTTTGCAAACGTAGATCTGAGTTTATCAGAAAGGGACGTAAACGTCTCTGTCTCTGCTGCCTAATAGTAGGGACATTACGGCCCATTCTATTGCAAGGTGGATTCAATTAACTATCCGTACTGCTTATGAAAAATTATCTTCAACTCAGCAGTCAGTGCTTAAGATTTCGGTGCATGAAGTATCTGTTCCGGCAGCGTATCTGTCCTGCTGCCCTCTTCGCTCTGGGGTATTTGACCCAGGACAAGGGGAAGGGGTGGGGGGATGGTGTTTCCTTATATCACCTGCTTTAAAGTGAAAAGAAAGGGAATACCTCCTCTGGAGTCAGTAATTCCGAGTCGGTGCCGGTGTCCCAGTTTTTTTTGCCCCCCCCCCCCCCCCCCCCCCCCCCCCCCGGGAGGGGGGGGGGGGACTAGATTTTACAGAATTTTTTTTTTTTTTTCATTTTTAGCTTAACTTGACATAGTCAAGATAAACTATTGCCATCACGCGTGTGGAAGTCTGTTAGTCTGTGAGTCTGTGACGTCTGTTCACATTTTCCTTTAGCACGGGCTACACCCCGCAGTTCTTGTCTGATCGTCACGAAATTTCATATGCAGGTTTGGGGTCATGTCTAGATGAGAACGTCCCCTTTTGGTCGCGATCGGGCAACCGGTATGGCTGCCCTAGCCCAAAACCCGAAAACCATTAGCACAGTCTACAGGTCGTATTTATGAAGGGATTTCATTGTAACTTGGTAGGATGCCTCTGTATAATGCCTAGATGAGAACGTCCCCTTTTGGGCATGATCTATCAACCGGGATGGCTGCCCAAGCCTGAAACCCCAAAACTTTTAGCACAGTCTGCAGATCATGTTTAATGTGGAGGGATTTCATTGTAACTTGGTAGGATGACTCCTTATGATGTCTAGATGAGAATTTCCCCATTTGGGCATGATCTGCCAACCATGACGACTGCCCGAGCCCAAAACCTCGAAAACCTTTAGCACAGTGTACAGGTCATATTTATTGAGGAATTTCATTGTAACTTGGTGGGTTGACTTCATACAATATCTAGATGATAAAGTCCCATTTTGGACGTGATTGGGCAACTGTGACGGCTACAGGGGCCCGAAGCCCGAAAACCTTTAGCACAGTCTAGAGGTCATATTTATGAAGGGATTTCATTGTAACTTGGTAGGATGACTCCAAATAATGTCTAGATGAGAACGTCCCATTTTGGTTGCGATCATTCAGCCATGATGGCTGCTTGAGCCCGAAGCCCAAAAACCTTAAGCACAGTCTACAGGTCATATTTATGAAGGGATTTCATTGTAACTTGGTAGGTTGACTTCATATAATGTCTAGATGAGAACGTCCCCTTTTGGACATGATTGGGCAGCTTTGACGGCTAAAGGTGCCTGAAGCCCGAAACATTTAGCACTGTCTACAGGTCATATTTATGAAGGGATTTCATTGTAACATGGTAGGATGACTCCAACTAATGTTTAGATGAGAACGTCCCATTTTGGCCATGATCATGCAGCCTTGATGGGTGCCCGAGCCCAAAACCCTTTAGCATAGGCAAAAGGTCATATTTATGGAAGGATTTCATTGTAACCTGTTAGGTTGACTCCATATAATGCCTAGATGATGACATCCCCTTTTGGTCGTGATTGTTCAGTTGTGATGGCTACAAGTGCCCGAAGCCCGAAAACCTTGAGCACAGTTTACAGGTCATATTTATGAAGGGATTTCATTGTAACTTCTTAGGATCACTCCAGATGATGCCCAGATGAGATTGTCCCCTATGGTTGCGATCATTCAGCCATGATGGCTGCCCGAGCCCAAAGCCCGAAAACCTTTAGATATTTATGAAGGGATTTCATTGTAACTTGGTAGGTTAACTTCATATAATGTCTCGATGAGAACGTCCCCTTTTGGACATGATTGGGCAACTGTGACGGCTAAAGGTGCCTGAAGCCTGAAAACCTTTAGCACAGTCTACAGGTCATATTTATGAGGGGATTTCATTGTAACTTGGTAGGATTACTCCAAATAATGTCTAGATGAGAACGTCCCATTTTGATCGCGATCATTCAGCCTTGATGGGTGCCCGAGCCCAAAAACCTTTAGCATAGGTAAAAGGTCATATTTATGGAAGGATTTCATTGTAACCTATTAGGTTGACTCCATATAATGCCTAGATGATGACATCCCCTTTTGGTCGTGATTGGTCAGCTGTGATGGCTACAAGTGCCCGAAGCCCAAAAACCTTGAACACAGTCTACAGGTCATATTTATGAAGGGATTTCATTGTAACTTCTTAGGATCACTCCAGTTGATGCCCAGATGAGATTGTCCCCTTTGGTTGCGATCATTCAGCCATGATGGCTGCTTGAGCCCAAAGCCCAAAAACCTTAAGCACAGTCTACAGGTCATATTTATGAAGGGATTTCATTGTAACTTGGTAGGTTGACTTCATATAATGTCTAGATGAGAACGTCCCCTTTTGGACATGATTGGGCAGCTTTGACGGCTAAAGGTGCCTGAAGCCCGAAACATTTAGCACTGTCTACAGGTCATATTTATGAAGGGATTTCATTGTAACATGGTAGGATGACTCCAACTAATGTTTAGATGAGAACGTCCCATTTTGGCCATGATCATTCAGCCTTGATGGGTGCCCGAGCCCAAAAACCTTTAGCATAGGCAAAAGGTTATATTCATGGAAGGATTTCATTGTAACCTGTTAGGTTGACTCCATATAATGCCTAGATGTTGACATCCCCTTTTGGTCGTGATTGGTCAGCTGTGATGGCTACAAGTGCCCGAAGCCCAAAAACTGTGAGCACAGTCTACAGGTCATATTTATGAAGGGATTTCATTGTAACTTCGCAGGATCACTCCAGATGATGCCCAGATGAGATTGTCCCCTTTGGTTGCGATCATTCAACCATGATGGCTGCCCGTGCCCAAAGCCCGAAAACCTTTAGCACAGGTTGACTTCATATAATGTCTAGATGAGAACGTCCCCTTTTGGACACGATTGGGCAACTATGACGGCTTCAGGGGCCCAAAGCCCGAAAACCTTCAGAACAGTCTACAGGTCATAATTATGAAGGGATTTCATTGTAGCTTGGTAGGATGACTCCAAATAGTGTCCAGATGAGAACGTCCCCTTTTGGTCATGATCATTCAGCCTTGATGGCTGCCTGAGCCCAAAAACCTTTAGCATGTCTGTAGGTCGTATTTATGGAAGGATTTCATTGTAACTTGTTAGGTTGACTCCATATAATGCCTAGATGATGACATCCCCTTTTGGTCATGGTTGGTCAACTGTGATGGCTACAGGTGCCTGAAGCCCGAAAACCTTGAGCACAGTCTACAGGTCATATTTATGAAGGGATTTCATTGTAACTTCATAGGATCACTCCAGATGATGTCCAGATGAGAATGTCCCCTTTTGGTTGCGATCATTCAACCATGATGGCTGCCCAAGCCTAAAGCCCGAAAACCTTTAGCACAGTCTTCAGATCATATTTATGAAGGGATTTCATTGTAACTTGGTAGGTTGACTTCATGTAATGTCTAGATGAGAACAGCCCCTTTTGGACACCATTAGGCAACTGTGTTGGCTACAGGGGCCCAAAGCCCGAAAATCTTTAGCACAGTCTACAGGTGATATTTATGAAGGGATTTCATTGTACCTTGGTAGGATGACTCTAAATAATGTCTAGATGAGAATGTCCCCTTTTGGTTGCGATCATTCAGCCTTGATAGCTGCCCGAACCGAAAAACCCAAAACCTTTAGCATAGTCTATTGGTCATATTTATGGAAGGACTTCATTGTAACCCGTAAGTTTGACTCCATATAATGCCTAGATGATGACATCCCCTTTTGGTCCTGATTGGTCAACTGTTACGGCTTCTGGGGCCCGAAGCCCAAAAACCTTGAGCACAGTCTACAGGTCATATTTATGAAGGGATTTCATTGTAACTTTGTAGGATCACTCCAGATGATGCCCAGATGAGAATGTCCCCTTTTGGTTGCGATCATTCAACCATATAATGCCTAGATGATCACATCCCCTTTTGGTCGTGATTGGTCAACTGTGACGGCTGCCAGAGCTCAAAGCCCAAAAACCTTTAGCACAGTCTACTGGTCATATTTATTAAGGGATTTCATTGTTACTTGGTAGATTGACTTCATATAATGTCTAGATGAGAACGTCCCCTTTGGACGCAATTGGGAAACTGACGGCTACAGGGCCCGAAAACCTTTAGCACAGTCTACAGGCCATATTTATGAAGGGATTTTAATGTAACTTGATAGGATGACTCGTTTTGGAATAATTTCACTGTAACTTGGTAACTTTTGTTGATATACGTTAACTGTGAGGGCCACATACATTAACTGTGAGGTCATATTAACCCACCCCTCAGCTCTTTAGTACAGTGTTCACCTCATATTATTTTTATCATAAACATAGCATACAGGGAACAGAAATGAACATATTCCCAATTATCACAATTCTTGTCTTATTTCATAATCCTTTCATAAACATTGAACATTATCCTTTTCATCAAACACAACACACAAGTTAAGCTACAGTATCATTTACACTTTCATTTATGTCATACTGTTTGCTAATATGGCGAGAAAAACAAAAGATTTCTGGTTTTTTCTCCAATTTTGACAATGGTCATAGGGGGTAAATGCAGAACAGATAGTTAATGATGAGATTTATGGAGATGACAATAGATTATGACTCAACCAAGCCAGAAATCTGTTGCTTTGAGGAGGATTATTGAATGCCAATTTGTGTGAGGATTAACACATCCTGATTAGAATAACAATTATAACATTAGGTTTAACCTGCACCTAATCCATCCAGAAACCAGTTTCTTTAATTTCTCAACTTCCTTCTTGTTTTTCCAACAATTTTCACAAAACATCAGTCAGTGTTATAAATAATGCAAACTGCAAGAAATAAGAAATATTTCTTCCCAGACGTCCTACCACACAATCAGAAACATTCATTCATTACAATCAACATTCATTCTTTACAATCAACATTCATTCATTACATTTCCTTTCATCATCGTTCCATTCGCACCTCTGAACTCAGAGTGCGAGCATCCTAATTAGAATCTCAATTATGGAAACACTGGAACTACTAGCGCGACTGAAGAAAACGATAGCAGCTCTGGGCGTCTCTTGCCCTGTCACCTGGACTATCCAGGAGACAGGCAAGAGCGTCCATCTGTCTCTTGAGTTCAAGATCGAGGAAGATAAGAAATCACCACCCTACTCGGGGAGAGGTAATACCTTTGATGAGAGGATCCCCTCTCACACTGGTCCTCACCCGAGTAGGACAGGGGGCCCTGAAAGGAGAAAGAGAAGAAAGAAGAGCCCCTCCACCAAGCGGAGGGATTCCCGATGCTTAGAGGCACTCTTGGAGATGAAGAAAGAGAAAGGTGAGGAAAAGAAAGAGCCAGAGGTGGCCACCACTTCCTCTCCCACTCCCACAGACAGCCCCATCCAAATGCCGGCTTCCCAGTTAGTATTGTCGGATGTGGAAGAGTCTGTGGAGACTGAGGTGGAAATGGAAGCTGCCCTCTCGCCTCTTCCTGATCCCCACTCGCCTCTTCCTTCTAAACCAGAATGCCAGGACGCGGACGACAGGATAGAAAACATCTTACGGGAACACGAGATACAAGGTCCTTCACAGGCAAAAGATGGACAGGCAATATGAAGAATTCCTCCAAAAAGTCGAAGAAGCCCAAAAACTAATAGATGCCAGAAATCAACAACAACAAAAGACCCAGCAATCACCCAGAACCACTCCAGACTCGGCTAGGACCAGACCCTACAAAACTCAGCAACCACCATCAGGCAGCCCACCAACAACACCAACTACCATTGTCTCTCCTTCCAAACCTCCACCTCTGAAAAAGAAGCAGAAAAGACACAAGCGCCGCTAAATAAGAAATATTTCTTCCCAGACGTCCTACCACACAATCAGAGACAGCCTGAGGCAGATTATACTTGCCAGTGATGGTCATTCGAAATCATCTCCTAAGTAGTAGACTATACTTGCCTGAAAATCTAAAACTACTGCACCCTCGGGGAGAGGTAGTACTTTTGTGAGAGGACCCAACCTCCCACACTGGTCCTCACCCGAGGGTTCATCCTACTCCAATCAACGAAGCCATCCACCCACCACGCCGCAACCGGAGACACCAGCCAAGTACCTGAACCCTTCCCTAATACAACACGCGTCGACATGAGTAAAGGAACCATATACAGTCACTGAGGGTCGAAAGGGGCTTGTTCCTCAAACCGTCGACGTGTGCCTTTGGCACGTGAAACCATTCCATCCGGGAATATTTCAGTTAAATTATTTAAGGGTCTCAGTGTTCACTTTTAATCCACTCTGCTCTTAATATGGCGAGAAAAACAAAAGATTTCTGTTTTTTCTCCAATTTTGACAATGGTCCAAGAGGGTAAATACAGAACAGATAGTTAATGATGAGATTTATGGAGATGACAGGTAGCAGGCCTGTTATATATTGCCCATATTTAGTGTCTTTGGGGAATATAAGACTTTAATAAATATTTCTAGTTTTTTTTCCTTCCTCCCAGTTTGGGAAAGACTATTGTTATTCTTCTTTTTCAAAATTTTTCTTCTCTGTTTTTTTTTTTTTTTTTTTTTTTTTTTTTTTTTCCTCCCTGAATTTTGTCTGTTGAACTGCTCGAAAAACAAGTTGTACGATTTTGACCAAATTTGGCACACTTATGTAATGCCATAAAAACTAGTTTAAATGCGGTATCGCCATATCTGTGAAAATGCGTGTTTTCAAAATATTCTGCCAAAACCTTAAAAATTTCACCATTTTTCGAATGACTCAAAATTGTTTACAGTTATTTAGCTCAAATTTTCCACACATTTAGAGCATAATATGATACACCACAATCACCACTCAGATCTTTCAACTTTAACCCCCACTGGCCAAAAATGACATGAATATAGAATTTTTCTTCAAAATTGACCAACTTCAAGGGCAAATTTCTCTAATAACAAGGTTGTTGTAACAGTTATTTTGGTTTGGATAGATGCAACAATGATTGCGGAAGAAAGTTACTGTTTACTTTTTAATCTCAGATTTAACCCCCAAGCACAATGAGGGTGAGAATAAGAGTACCGTTTGAAAATGCCAAAATTAGCCAACTTTGGTTGCTTTTTCCATCATTTTGGAAAGGGGTTAATTTCAAACACTTTTCCTGTATGTATTCACAATTGACTATCGAGCATATTTGCTGTTGTAAGTTTGGTTGTAAAGTTTAACCCTATCCCATTCTGGTTGCATAAAAGTAGGTACCGTCCAAAAAAACTCCAATTTTTTCAGAATTTAGTAAGT
Source organism: Pictodentalium vernedei (assembly GCA_031216915.1). Taxonomy (NCBI): domain Eukaryota; kingdom Metazoa; phylum Mollusca; class Scaphopoda; order Dentaliida; family Dentaliidae; genus Pictodentalium; species Pictodentalium vernedei. The sequence continues at coordinate 478,913,919 of CM062296.1, forward strand.
TTAGGTGACGATTTACTCCATTTTTAATTGTTTGAGCTCTGAATGTTTTCTATAGATGCTTGCAGCAGTCAAAGTATGACATATTTTGTTCTATATGTTATTATTAAAAGTTTAACCCTTGGCAGATTTGAGACTTCCCATAAGGGTACTGTCGGAATATTTGTTATTTTCGCCAACTTCAAGAGCAATTTTTTCTAATTACAAGGTAGTTGTAATAATTATTTTGGTATTGGTAGATGCAACAATGATTGTGAAAGAAAGTTACTGTTTACTTCTTAATCTCAGATTTAACCCTCTAGCACAATGAGGTCGAGAATAAGAGTACCGTTTGAAAATGCCAAAGTTAGCCATTTTTGGTTGCCTTTTCTATCATTTTGGAAGGGGTTAATTTCAAACACTTTTCATGTACGTATTCACAATTGAGTATCGGGCATATTTGCTGTTGTTAGTTTGTTTGTAAAGTTTAACCCTATCCCATTCTGGTTGCATAAAAGTAGGTACCGTCCAAAAAAATTCCAATTTTTTCAGAATTTGGTAAATTTAGGTGGCGATTTACTCCATTTTTAATTGCTTGAGCTCTGAATCCTTTCTATAGCTGCTTGCAGCAGTCAAAGTATGACAAATTTTGTTCTATATGTTATTATTAAAAGTTTAACCCTTGGCAGATTTGAGACTTCCCATAAGGGTACTGTCAGAATAATTGTTATTTTCGCCAACGTTTGCATGCACTTTCTCAGCACTGGAGCCATATTGTATCAAAACCTTTTCCATGAGAGGATTGGGCCTTCATCCAAGAACGATTTTGCTGTTATATATTTTATTCAAAGTTTTAACCTTCACCCAGTTTTCGGGCCTTGAATTTGAGTGCCCTAAAATTTTTCATAAAATTGGCTTATTTGGAGCTCACTTTTCTTCCATTTTCGAAAGGAATATCGAAAAATTCTTTACATGTTCGTATTTACAATTGCCTACCGAGCATATTTGCTGTTATAAGTTTGGTTGTAAAGTTTAACCCTATGCTCGTTCTGTTTGCATAAAGATAGGTGCAGTCCAAAAAAACTCTCGTTTTCAGAATTTGGTAAGTTAAAAGTGACGATTTACTCCATTCCTAATTGATTGAGCGCTGAACGTTTTCTATGGCTGTATGCAGCAGTCATAGTATGACAACTTTTGTTTTATATGTCATTATTAAAAGTTTAACCGTTGGCAGATTCGAGACTGCCCATATGGGTATGGTCGGAATAATTTTAATTTTCATAAAATCACTGAATATTGATAAGCGTGCAGTGGTAGTTTGGAATAGAATATCCGAAAATGCTTTCGAAATTCGGATTCACAGTTCAATTCCAAGAATATTTTCTGTTATAAGGTTGCTGTAAAGTATAACGTAATCCCTGTCTCAGATGCATAATGGTAGATGCCATCGAAAAAAACTCATTTTTTTCAGAATTTCGTAGGTTTTAGTGACAATTTACTCCATTCCTAATTCATTGAGCGCTGAATGTTTTCTATGCCTGCCTGCATAGCATGACAACTTCTGTTTTATACGTGATTATCAAAAGTTTAACCCTTGGCATATTTAGGAGTTCCCATGTGGGTATAGTCGGAATAATTGTTATTTTCGTAAAATCAATCCCTGAATATATTGGTAACCGTGCAGTGGCCTTTCAGTGGTGCTACATGAAGCCGCAAAATAATTAAGGTTGAAAAGTTCATCAAATAGACAAAATATAATACCTAACTCAGTCGATTACAGGTAAATAATGAATGGAAAAAGTCGTTGAGTTGAGAATAAAGTAGGGACGAATCGTGCCCTCGGTTTCCACCTGATCCACGGTATTTCCACGCGGTCACGGCACTTGACAGAGATACTAAACTGTCGGGCAGGGACAGTAGGAAACATTCTGAGAATTTCAAGTTGCTGCCTTGCATGATCGGGACATAATTGGAATATATCCGACATTGTATCTGTCGGATATATTCCAATTATGTCCCGATCACTTCACCCCAACTGTCCGCATGGGGACACCATGACGCCGTGTACTAAGGCATACTGCACGTCGATGGTGCGCATGTCTTCAACCAATCTAACCCTGCCTATGTTGGGGAGCTGGCAGCTGCTGGTCATTGCTCGGTGGTTCTCTCTGGGTACTCTGGCTTCCTCTACCCATACAACTGTCACCGACATAATATGACCTTGGCTGTTAATGTGTCGTTAAAACCTAATAAATAAATAAATAAATAAATAAATAAATCCAGAACCAGTTTTGCTCGTACAAATATTAGTACCGTCAGACAAAATTCATTTTTGGATTAATTTCGTACTTTTCTGTACTCACCTTCCCTGAGTAAGATTGGTATACCTTTTCAATCTCAGATTTAACCCTCAAGCACAATGAGAGTGAGAATAAGTGTACCATTTGGAAATACCCAAATTATCCAACTTTGGTTACCCTCTACTATCATTTTGGAATGGGTTAATTTGGGACACTTTGCTTTGCTCTATGCAGAGATGTTTAATCAATAAATCCGGCTTTAGTTATGTTCTGGGACTTAATGAAACATATGCTTTGGCCACTTAAAAATAGCACTGTCTGCAAAAAATGAGTTTGAGTGAATACTCACTTGTGCAAAAACAAAAAGGAAAGAGCTCTTTGAGCTTTCCATAACTGCTTTCAAAAATCAATGGGGAACAAATTTTGTTTTATATGTTTTGGTGTTCCGTGTTATCGAACACCAGTTTGGCCGTAAAAATATGAATACCGCCAGGAAAGAAAGCACATTTTCTCGGTAGACTGTTTGACTTCTATGATAGAGGTCCCAAGTTTGATCCCTATCTGGGACGACCCACGTAATGTCCTTGGGCAAAGCACTTTGTCCCGGTTGCCAACATTGGGGCACGATGATGCCATGTACTAAGGCATACACGATGATGCCATGTACTAAGGGGTACTTCATGTCAGTGGTGCACATGTCTTCAACCGCTGGTACCCTGCTTCAGCGGAGCTTGAACATAATTAGAATGTTGAGCTGACAGTTGCTCATCGATGCTCAGTGGTTCTCTCTGGGTCCTCCGACTTCCCCCACCCGTAAAACTGTCACGGTCACGATTAGCCATTGTGGATGAGTATGTGACCGCAAACACCAATAAATAAATACTGTCAGGGAAACCCTCCGTGTAATCCTTCTGTCAATAAATAGCAAAGTAGTAATGTAATGCAAGAAATATTAACAAGCTGTTCAACATCCCTTTAATCAACTCATTTTGACTTGAACTGTACCCATCACTGTGTATACTAGCTCTCTAGATGGTTTAAACCATATCAAATAAACACCTAATTTGTGTGTGACAGTAACTCATATTACATGTATTTCATTGTGTTTGAAAGAGATATGTTGGAAAAATTGTGAAATCATGGAGTACGAAGCTTACCCTCATTTGTTGACAAATCCCACACATTCACAAACAGACAGAATGATAGAGAATAAATTAATTATTGATATTTAAGGTCACTTTCAGCATCTACAGCTATATCATGACCATAATATAGGTATTTATTCAAGTCCAGGTATTCATTGCATAGGCGTAGAGGGCTAATTTTCAGGGAGGGGGGAGGGGGGGATGAACCCTTTTAGCCCGAAAAAGTTGAATCTCAGGAGGAAATGCCAAATGTGGGTATGGGAGGGGGGTGTCTCCCTCCCATTGAGTACCTGGAGAGAACCACCGAGCAATGGCAAGTGACTCAGACTCCCCAACATACTAACTCCACAAAAGCAGGGTTAGCATTGGTTGAAGACAAGTACACCCTCAAAGTACCCTTAGTACACACCGCCATCATGCCCCCCCCCCCCCCCCTCCTCCCCCATGTGGGAAATTAAATTGGGATGAAGTGTCTTGCTCAAGGACACAATATGGTTGCCACAGGCGGGATTCGAACCGAGGACTTCTTGGATTGCAACAATCATCTCTACCTTCTGAGCCACCGTGCTCCCGTAATATGCAGTAATAAAGCTCTTTATATGTACTTGTGTGATTATAAAGGAATAATATTAACGTGGATACGGTTCCACTGAATCAACTTGTACAGTATAATGGTCAGTTTATTTGCTACTTCTAAGTGATGAGATAGGAAAACAACATTTTGTGTGGAAAACCAAAATGTTTTGTGGTCATTTCTGGCAACTAAATTGTCCGAAATTTTCTGGCATATTGGCTGAAAAATCGGCTCCTTCCTGACTCAGGGGTGGGTTGGGGCACAGTCCTTCATGAAACCCCGGCCCGTACGCCCATAATTCCTATGTACTAATTTTTTCCAAAGCAGAAAGGACATCGCTTATTTTGCTTTCTATGAAAATATTCTGTAATTATTGAAGAGCAAATTTTGTGTTAAATGTTTTGGTGTCCTGCTGTATCTCAAATATCTGTTTTGGCTGCATAAAAACTAGTAGCATCACAAAAACTTTGATTTCCACTAAATTTTCTGTTTTCGAAACTGATCGATAGTTTTGTGTGCTATAGAGTTTGCCGTTTCGCATTAAAAAGTTGGGAAAGCCCGTAATTTGTCCAACAGATTACAATTTTCTAGTTTTATTTATTTATTTTTTTTTTTCCTCCCTGAATTTTGTCTGTTGAACTGCTGGAAAACAAGCTGTACGATTTTGACCAAATTTGGCACACTTATGTTATGTCATAAAATCTAGTGAAATGTGGTATCGTCATATCTGTGAAAACGCGTGCTTTCAAATTATTCTGCCAAAACCTTCAAAATTTCACCATTTTTCGAAAGTCTCAAAAATGTTTACAGCTACTTAGCTCAAATTTTCCACACATTTAGAGCATAATATGATACAACACAATCACCACTCAGATCTTTCAACATTAACCCCCCACTGGCCAAAAAATGACATGAATATAGAATTTTTCTTCAAAATTGACCAACTTCAAGGGCAAATTTCTTTAATAACAAGGTTGTTGTAACAATTATTTTGGTTTGGATAGATGCAACAATGATTGCGGAAGAAAGTTACTGTTTACTTTTTAATCTCAGATTTAACCCTCAAGCACAATGAGGGTGAGAATAAGAGTACCGTTTGAAAATACCAAAATCAGCCAACTTTGGTTGCTTTTTCCATCATTTTGGAAAGGGGTTAATTTTGTACAGTTTTCATGTACGTATTCACATTTGACTACCGAGCATATTTGCTGTGGTAAGTTTAGTTGTAAAGTTTAACCCTATCCCATTCTGGTTGCATAAAAGTAGGTACCATCCAAAAAAACTCCAATTTTTTCAGAATTTGGTAAGTTTAGGTGACAATTTACTCCATTTTTAATTGCTTGAGCTCTGAATGTTTTCTATAGCTGCTTGCAGCAGTCAAAGTATGACAAATTTTGTTCTATATGTTATTATTAAAAGTTTAACCCTTAGCATATTTGAGACTTCCCATAAGAGTACTGTCGGAATATTTGTTATTTGCGCCAACTTCAAGAGCAATTTTTTCTAATTACAAGGTAGTTGTAATAATTATTTTGGAATGGCTAGATGCAACAATGATTGTGGAAGAAAGTTACTGTTTACTTTTTAATCTCAGATTCAACCCTCTAGCACAATGAGGCCAAGAATAAGAGTACCGTTTGAAAAAGACAAAATTAGCCATTTTTGGTTGCCTTTTCTATCATTTTGGAAAGGGTTAATTTCAAACAATTTTCATGTACGTATTCACAATTGACTATCGAGCATATTTGCTGTTGTTAGTTTGGTTGTAAAGTTTAACCCTATCCCATTCTGGTTGCACAAAAGTAGGTACCGTCCCAAAAAATTCCAATTTTTTCAGAATTTGGTAAATTTAGGTGGCAATTTACTCCATTTTTAATTGCTTGAGCTCTGAATGTTTTCTATAGCTGCTTGCAGCAGTCAAAGTATGACAAATTTTGTTCTGTATGTTATTATTAAAAGTTTAACCCTTGGCAGATTTGAGACTTCCCATAAGGGTACTGTCAGAATAATTGTTATTTTCGCCAACGTTTACATGCACTTCCTCAGCACTGGAACCATATTGTCTCAAAACCTTTTCCATGAGAGGATTGGGCCTTCATCCAAGAACAATTTTGCTGTTATATGTTTTATTCAAAGTTTTAACCTTCACCCAGTTTTCAGGCCTTGAATTTGAGTGCCCAAAATTCTTCATAAAATTGGCTAATTTGGAGCTCACTTTTCTTCCATTTTCAGAAGGAATATCGAAAAATGATTTACATGTTCGTATTTACAATTGCCTACCGAGCATATTTGCTGTTGTAAGTTTGTTTGTAAAGTTTAACCCTATGCTCATTCTGTTTGCATAAAGATAGGTACAGTCCAAAAAAACTCTTGTTTTCAGAATTTGGTAAGTTTAAGTGACGATTTACTCCATTCGTAATTGATTGAGCGCTGAACATTTTCTATGGCTGTATGCAGCAGTCATAGTATGACAACTTTTGTTTTATATGTCATTATTAAAAGTTTAACCGTAGCAGATTCGAGACTGCCCATATGGGTATGGTCGGAATAATTTTAATTTTCATAAAATCACTGAATATTGATAAACGTGCAGTGGTAGTTTGGAATAGAATATCCGAACATGCTTTCGAAATTCGGATTCACAGTTCAATTCCAAGAATATTTTCTGTTATAAGGTTGCTGTAAAGTTTAACGCAATCCCTGTCTAAGTGGCATAATGGTAGATGCCGTAAAAAAAAACTCATTTTTTCAGAATTTCGTAGGTTTAAGTGACAATTTACTCCATTCCTAATTCATTGAGCACTGAATGTTTTCTATGCCTGCATGCAGCAAGCATAGCATGACCACTTCTGTTTTATACGTCATTATCAAAAGTTTAACCCTTGGCCTATATTGGAGTTCCCATGTGGGTATTGTTGGAATAATTGTTATTTTCGTAAAATCAATCCCTGAATATATTGGTAACCATGCAGAGGCCTTTCAGTGGTGCTACATGAAGCCGCAAGTAGTTACGGTTGAAAAGTTCATCAAATAGACAAATATAATACCTAACTCAGCCGGTGACAGGTAAATAATGAATGGAAAAGTCGTTGAGTTGAGAATAAAGTAGGGACGAATCGTGCCCTCGGTTTCCACCTGATCCACGGTATTTCCACGCGGTCTCGGCACTTAACAAAGATACTGAACTGTCGGGCAGGGACTGTAGGAAACATTCTGAGAATTTCAAGTTGCTGCCTTGCATGATCGGGACATAATTGGAATATATCCGACATTGTATCTGTCGGATATATTCCAATTATGTCCCGATCACTTCACCCCGACTGTCCGCATGGGGACACCATGATGCCGTTTACTAAGACATACTGGATGTCGATGGTGCACATGTCTTCAACCAATCTAACCCTGCCTGTGCTACAGTGTGGAGGCACTATGTTGGCGAACTGGCAGCTGCTCGTCATTGCTCGGTGGTTCTCTCTGGGAACTCCGGCTTCCTCCACCCATACAACTGTCACCGTCATAATATGACCTTGGCTGTTAATGTGTTGTTAAAGAACCTAATAAATAAATCCAGTACCAGTTTTGCTAGTACAAATATTAGTATCGTCAAACAGAATTCATTTTCTGATTAATTTCATACTTTTCTGTACTCACCTTCCCTGAGTAAGATTGGTATACCTTTTCAATCTCAGATTTAACCCTCAAGCACATTGAGAGTGAGAATAAGTGTACCATTTGGAAATACCGAAATTATCCAACTTTGGTTACTCTCTACAATCATTTTGGAATGGGTTAATTTGAGACACTTTGCTTTGCTGTATGCAGAGATGTTTAATCAATAAATCCGACTTTAGTTATGTTCTGGGACTTAATGAAACATATGCTTTGGCCACTTAAAAATAGCACTGTCTGCAAAAATGACTTTGAGTGAATACTCACTTGTCCAAAAACAAAAAGGAAAGAGCTCTTTGTGCTTTTCATAACTGCTTTCAAAAATCAATGGGGAACAAATTTTGTTTTATATGTTTTGGTGTTCCGTGTTATCCAACACCAGTTTGGCCGTACAAATATGAATACCGCCAGGAAAGGAAGCACATTTTCTCAGTGGTAGACTGTTTGACTTCTATGATAGAGGTCCCCAGTTTGATCCCTATCTGGGACGACCCATGTAATGTCCTTGGGCAAGGCACGTTATCCCGGTTGCCAACATGGGGGCACGATGATGCCATGTACTAAGGCGTACTGCATATCAATGGTGCACATGTCTTCAACCGCTGGTACCCTGCTTCAGCGGAGCTTGAACATAATTAGAATGTTGAGCTGACAGTTGCTCGTCGATGCTCGGTGGTTCTCTCTGGGTCCTCCGACTTCCCCCACCCGTAAAACTGTCACGGTCACGATTAGCCATTGTGGATAAGTATGTGACCGTAAACAACAATAAATAAATACCGTCAGGGAAACCCTCTGTGAAATCCTTCTGTCAGTAAATAGCAAAGTAGTATTGTAATGCAAGAAATATTACCAAGCTGTTCAACATCCCTTTAATCAACTCATTTTGACTTGAACTGTACCCATCACTGTGTATACTAGCTCTCTAGATGGTTTAAACCATATCAAATAAACAACTAATTTGTGTGTGACAGTAACTCATATTACATATATTTCTTTGTATCTGAAACAGATATGTTGGAAAAATTGTGAAATCATGGAGGAGGAAGCTTACCCTCGTTTGTTGACAAATCCCACACATTCACAAACAGACAGAATGATAGAGAATAAATTAATTATTGATATTTAAGGTTACTTTCAGCATCTTCAGCTATATCATGACCATAATATAGGTATTTATTCAAGTCCATGTATTCATTGCATAGGCATACAGGGCTATATTTTTCCACTATACCAATGGCCCAGACTAGCTGGTGCAACCCAATTTATTTCCAGGGCCAAACACAAATTTTGAATCCCCCAAACCCCCCAAAATTTGCCAAAAAACGCAAAAACGAGAAGACCAGTATGGTCCTCCATACTTTTGCGCAATGCGCAACTTGTTGTCAAGGACAACAATAGGCTACCGCCATCATGTCTTTCTGTTGTTTGGCCCATGTCAGATCAACACGTATCCTGACTTTTGTGCTATAAAACCCTACAGTATAATGTAGCCAGACACGATTTTGAAGTGGAATGGTGGAATAATTGCAGCAGAATGCAGCTGAATATAGACATCGAGTTTTTGAACATCAGGGCTATAACTTTATTGAAATTAAAATAATATTTCTTGTTCTTCCCGTTTTCGGGATATGCACCTGATTTGTTCATTCTTTGTTTATCATATGTGTGTGTTCAATGTTCACCTTTTTCCCCTTGAATCCTCTCATTAGATTTTTAAGAACTAATTGCTGTTAGCGAATTTGTTATTAATTAAAATTCTTCTTAAAAATCTTAGATAATTTACGGAATGTGGATTATTCGTACCCCCTTTGTCGCGTACCGGTTATTTTTGACTTAGTCGGACGTGTCTGTTTGCCATTACCCTTCTCTGTGGGGAATCTTCTGTGAAGTTTCTCTACTGTTAAGGGTATTATTGGGATACCGGTTGTCTGACCTGGGCCTTTGTTGTGCCTGTTTTGGACTTGGTTACCGGCTCCTATTCAGTTTAAATTTTTGCCTCGGGCGTGTGGGTATTATGAAGTCCTCATGTTCGAAATGTAACAGGAAGAAGTCCTCTCTTGATTCTCATTCTTCATGTTTAGCTTGCACTCGTTGCTCGAAAGATGTTACCTGTGCAACTTGCTGTTCTTGGGATTCCAAGCGATGGAATTCTCTCTCTACTTATGTATGTGTTGGCGAAGCGCCGATTTCGGTGCTTTCGCCTAAGGTAACTAATCAAAATTTAGTTTCCATTTCAGAGGAACAAGAACATGGTATTGGTCATTGGTATAACATCAAGTTCTGTGCTGCCGTCGTCATCAGACACAGAGCATGTTGACTTACGAGGTATCGCAGAATACTCGGTACCTCGGGCAAGCAGACGGTCAACTAGCTCGACCGGTGTAACGGAGCCTTTAATTAGTGCTTCAATACCGGGAAAATCCATAGCGGTCCAGGATACGGAGGATGGAAGACAGTCCTCTGTTCAGACGATGGCACGTAAGGGGAAGAGGCCAGTCAAATTGAAAGGTGCATCAGTAGCGAAGCATTCTTCTGTTTTAGGGACAAAACAGAAAGATTCGACTTTTGTTGCCAGTTCCGCTGGTAGTCCGGTAGAAAATGCTTCAGAGCCAGTTGTTTCTGGTGTACCTTTCTCTGCCAGTGCGGCTGGCAGTAATTTTGATATAAGAGCCTCTTCTTCGTCCGTTTCCAGGACTCAGCACAGTAGACCGCATGCTAGCCGGCAAGATCCAGAGGTAGAGAGTCAGAGCCAGGATACGGCTCTCTCTACGGCTAGCATTTCGAGGCAAACGTCTTTTTCAAAAAGACGGACACAGGGCGATGTGTCAGACCACCTTCCGGAGCCTAAAAGGCGTAGAACGGGGGTGAACATAGCCTCGAATACGGAATTGCTGGAGCAAATTGCCCAGCTAATTGCAGACTCCCAGCAGCATAATATGCGGCCGTCATCGATCTCCGCTTCGGATGATTCGGACGGTACTGGATCGGCAGAAAGAAGGGTTTCCTCAAATAATCAGTATGTCGATAATAGACCAGACCAGGAACCTCTAGTTGGTAGTGTTAGGGAGTTTGATGAAGACGAGACTGACACTACATCTTGGGCTGAGCAACATATGGAAACTATGAGGTTCCTGCAGGATTTTTCACCTGAATTAATTCCTTCTGGTCAGAGTTCTGCACCTTCTAGAGCCAAGCGACTGTCTTCTTTAGACAGGGAGGTCATTAAGTCGAAGGAAAGTATCCTTCTGTATCCGTCTCAATCAGTCCAAGCGTCAGATGCGTTTGATTGTTGTGACGAGGCTATTGCTGACCTGGCTCAGGCTAGAAAAAATTCTTTCCTTTCGGAAAAGAAGCTTGACCTACCGTTTAGAGGCAATACCTTCTTAAATACGGTAGGCGCGAATAAGATTCCAAGAGCTCCTCTGCGATTGGATGACGGAGCTAGGGACTTGGGTATGTCTCTTCCGTCATCGTGTAGCGTCAGTTCTTTTGTTATAGATACTTGCATTGAATCTAGCAGAAGTATTTTGGATGCTATGTCTTATGCAGATCATATTTGCAGGGCATTGGCCGGCAATCTGGAATCTGAGAGCTTACAGGAGTTGTTATCTCCTTTGAGAGTGCTCTCTCGCGCCATAATGTATACAACATCCCACTCTGCTCTTTCAGTAGCGAATTTAGAGTTGGTCAGGCGCGATGCTGCCCTTAAATCTACGTCATTTATTGACGACAGTGTTAAGAGCTCTCTAAGGGCCGCTCCCGTTTCGGGCTCTTCATTATTTAATGATAAGCTAAAAGCTGTCTTTGAAGATGCTTCTAAGAAAGCTACATGTCAGCTTTTGTTGCGCTCAGCTTCGCAACCTCAGCCTTCCACAAGTGGTACTCCTCGGAGAGGTAAATATTTCTCCAAGAGTGGCTCAGCCCGTGCTGCTTCTAAAGCCAATCGTGGGCGTGGTGGCTCGAAACAGGGGAGTGATTTCAAAAAGGGGATGGCGCAGTTGGATAATAATGAAACGCGTAACCCCACACCGACGTCACAGAGGGGTGCGAGAGCTTCACGAGGTTTCTCCTCGTATAAGCCTCGTAAGTCCTACAAATGAAGATTTCGACCTCTACTGTTCTCCGGTTGGCGGAAGGCTTTCAAAATTCGCAAGCAACTGGAACAAAATAACTCAGGATCTTTGGGTTCGAGACGTTGTGAAAAATGGTCTACGTCTTTCGTTCCGGAGAAAACCTCCATTAACGCGGATTCCACGATTTGTGAGCCTTCCACAAAATATAACAAAGAGAGAGGCTTTGATTTCAGCAGTAGACTCTCTCCCACAAAAGGAGGCAGTAGAGGTCGTAGAGAATCCCAATTCAAAGGGATTCTACAGTCATCTTTTTCTTGTGCCGAAGCCAGACGGCTCGTACAGACCGGTCATCGATCTCAGTTGGATAAACAAGCTAATAATTGCTCCAAGATTCTATATGGAGACAATTCGATCGGTGAGAGGCAGCATCCGAGTGAACGATTACGCCGCAAGTATAGATTTGAAGGACGCGTATTTTCACATCATGATTCATCCGGCTTTTCGGAAATACCTCCGTTTCGCGGTTCAAGGAAAGGTATACCAGTTCAGAGCAATGTGTTTTGGCCTGAACCTTGCTCCGTGGGCGTTCACTCGGGTGATGAATGCAGTAATGAGCCATTTCAGAGCGCACTCGGCTTCGATGACGTCGGCATATCTGGACGACATACTTCAAAGGTACAAAAATTTTCATGCTCTCCAAAGCGACGTTCAGAGTCTGCTATCGCTGTTACGATGCCTAGGTTTTATAATCAATGTCAACAAGTCGGATTTAACGCCGACGAGGTCATTTGTTCATCTGGGAATGAGTTTCGATACTCAAAACAATCGGGTCAGTTTGCCGGTAGCAAGAGCAAAATTAGTTTCGCTTTACGCAAAATACTGCATAAACGCACAAGTCATTACTGCAAGAGAGTTTATGTGTCTGTTAGGACTTTGCGGTGCCGCCGCGGAGTTAATTCCGCTAGGTCGTTTACGCACTCGTCCACTTCAAATTTATCTAATTCAAAATTGGAGCGTAAAACGTCAGTTGTTGGACAGTCTGATTGTTTTAACACAGTCAGTAAAGCATCATCTTCAAATTTGGGCAGATATCCAGTGGTTATCCCAGGGAATACCGCTTCAGATTCAGGAGCCGTCATTCATAATCATGACGGACGCCAGTCAAGAGGGTTGGGGTGCTTCTCTGATTCCAGGCGATCAAGTGTGTCACGGTTTATGGGAGAGTCAGTTTCTTGTGTCCCATATAAACTACAAAGAAATGAGGGCAATTTGGTTAGCTCTAAATCATTGGCTCAGTCAAGTAATACACTCACATGTTCAAATTCTGTCGGACAATTCAACAGTAGTAGCCTATATTCGGAATCAGGGAGGTACTCATTCCGTCCAGCTGATGAATCTTACCGAAAAGATTCTTCTTTTCTCTCAAGAGAATCAGATTCTGATATCGATTCGTCATATTCCAGGTCGTCTCAATGTAATAGCAGACTCTCTATCGAGAAAGGATCGCCTGCTACCTTCAGAATGGATGTTAAAAAAGTCTGTCTTCAATCAGATTTGCTTCCAGTGGGAACATCCAATGATCGATCTTTTTGCCACGAGTCTGAACAATCAGTTACAGACGTTTGTGTCTCCATGCCCAGACCCTCAGGCTTATGCAGTAGACGCTCTGTCAATTTCTTGGAACGGGATCATAGGGTATGCTTACCCTCCAGCTCCCCTCATTCAACAGATCTTGCTAAAGATAAAACAGTCTTCTTGCAAGATTCTTCTGGTTGCAAGTCTGTCGGCTCACAGACCATGGATAAATCTTTTCCGGGAACTTCTTTGGGACGTTCCACGGAAGCTACCACCTCTCCGGGATCTTCTGACGCAGGGGAAACTCCGTCGGCTTCATCACAATCCGGAAGGCCTCAACCTTCACGTTTTTCCGTTGTGCGGTCCTTCTTGCACGGAAAACAGTTTTCCAGACGAGCAATGGACGCAATTTCTAACTGTAGGAGGACCTCCTCTTCATTAAATTATGAAGCGAAGTGGAAGGTTTTTGTTCGTTGGTGTGAATCACAATTGATTGATTTTTTCAACCCAACTATTCCTCAATTAGCTAACTTTTTTATTTATCTTTTTGATGAAGTTAAGCTACAGCCAGTCACTATTAAGGGCTACAGGTCTATGCTTTCTGACACCTATGCACACCAAGGGAAATTAAACATTGGGTCAGATTTATCTTTAAATAAATTAATGAGGAACTTCTCTGTGAATAGACCTCGCACCTTGAGACTAGTCCCTAAGTGGAATTTAGCTTGGGTTCTTCTGAAACTTCAGGAAGCACCTTTTGAACCGTTAAATACTGTTGAGTTTAAATTTCTTACTTATAAAACGTTTTTTCTCTTAGCATTTGCGTCAGCTAGAAGAGTTAGTGAGCTTCATGCTTTGTCTGTTGAAGACTCCCATTATCGTAGTGTTGGTAATTCTATTACCCTCACTACGAAAGTGGGATTCTTAGCTAAGAATCAGGTTCCGGACAAACGGCCTAGTCCTATTCTGATTAAAGCATTACCGTCTTCAGATGGTCAGAGACCTTTGTTGTGTCCAGTAAGAGCGCTTAGCATTTATAAGGAGCGTTCTAGTTTTATTAGAAGAGGTAGGAAGAGGTTATTTCTTTCTCTTCTTCCTAACAGAAATGATATTTCTGTTCATTCCATATCTAGATGGATTCAATTAGCTATTCGGTCGGCTTATAATGCTTTGTCTGTGAATCAGAGAATAGCTTATAAGATTTCAGCTCACGAAGTTAGAGCTTTAGCTTCTTCTTGGGCTTATGCTAGTAGTACTTCTTTGAAGGATTTGATGCAAGCAGCTTACTGGACACAACAGACGACTTTTACCAAATTTTATCTTCGAGATTTAGAATCAATTTCGGATGATCTCAGATCTTTAGGACCGTTATCGGTAGCTCAGAATGTCGTCCATTCTAATTAGGATTTTCATTCTGCTCTAGCACTGTCTCCAGTCTGCTACCCTCTTCGTTTTGAAGTGCAGTTACTTTCAAAACAAGGGGAAGGGGGGGGATGGTATTTCCAAATAGTCATCTGGCTTTATAGTGAAAAGTATGGACATACCTCCTTCAGTGATAGTATCCTGGGGTCGGTGCTATGGTAGTTTTAATGTGTAGCTTGGTATGAAGCAATTTTCAATGTATTATATGCTTTTAATGTGTAGCTCGATGTGAAGCGTTATTGTATATGTCATGTGTCTAGACGAGCTTTACTATACAATACTCGGACACTTTTAATGATTTATAAAGAGTCTCATTTCTCTGGACTTCTTTATATTTTGGCTTCCTTTACCAAATTAGCATAATGGGTTATGCTAGGCCTTAAATAGAGTTACACCTATATTTCATTGTTTTTTCTGTAATAAGAGCA
>CM062296.1:478929180-478964164 GCA_031216915.1 Pictodentalium vernedei
AACTAGTAGCATCACAAAAACTTTGATTTCCACTAAATTTTCTGTTTTCAAAACTGATCGATAGTTTTTGTGTACAATACAGCTTGCCTTTTCACATTAAAAAGTTGGGAAAGCCCGTAATTTGTCCAACAAATTACAATTCTCTAGTTTTTTTATGTGTTTTGGTCAATTTTAAGAAGCAAAAAAAATTTGGGTTTGAAAATATTTTGTTTGGGACTTCGAAAATTCTGAACAAAAAAACAAAAAATTCTGTTTTTTATGCGTTTATTTCTCAATTTGGGGACTTAAAAGTGCAGGAACTGAAAATAGAAGGAAAATCCTGTGTATTGTGTGGTCACAATCGCTTCATCTGGTTGGTATATGCTTTTTCTTAGAAGGGTGTATGCAGCTTATTGAAGTCAAGTCCCTGGTTTGATATTTAGACTACCATGTCAGGTGAGAGCCCTCAGGCCCCCTGGGGGCCTCTTGTTCGAATTTTTACTACTACCATATGGTCCTGCACTGAATGGCCTTGACACTTTTTAGTCCCCCACGGTTTTACTGTTTTGGGGCACCTGTATCTTAGACATGTTTTGATATATTGGCTTCAGATTTCTAACATTGTTCATAGATGCTGTGAGGATGATGCACGACAAAATTGTTTGAAAAAAAAATTTGAGATGGCTGAATGACGTCATTTTTGCATTCTCAAGTTACGTTATCACCCGTACCTAAGAGATGTTTTGAGATATTAGTTTTAAATTATCAACATTTGTCAGACATCATAGGAGGATGATGCATGCCAAAATCTTTTGAAAAAAAATTCAAGATGGCCAAATGTCAGCCATTTTTGTTGTCATTTGTTTGCTATATTTGACTTTACCACCTGTATCTTAGTTTATGTTACCACCTGTATCTCATAGATGCTTCAACGCTATACTTTCATTTTTGGCTGCGACTAGCAGCTCTATAAGTGGCAATATCAGTCTGTCTGTCGGTCGGTCTGTCGGTCGGTCTGTCTGTGACCAACGAGTTTCAAAACTCAATAACTTTTGAAATACTTATGGAATGACTTTTTATTTGGCATGTAAGTGTATCTTATTGATGTCTAGCCACTGTTCAATGCATGTGTTGTTCCAAATATTTTTCTTGGAGTTATGGCCCTTGATGGACTTAGAATTTTGTGAGATTGCACCACCCGTCGCAGCTATGGCGTCGATGTCACGCTTTTTATGCCATTGGTGACACATAATAGGAGGACAATGCACGTCAAAACTTTTTGAAACAAAATTCAAGATGGACGACCTGCGGCGGCCATTTTTGTCATAATTTTTTGCTTCATTTGATGTTACCACCTGTATCTTAGACATGTTTTAATTAATATATTTGTTTCAGGTTTCTAACATTGTTCCTGGATTCTATGAGGATGATGCACATCAAAATTTTTTGAAAAAAAAAATTCAAGATGGCCAGGCCATGTTTGTTCATTTTTAGCTTAACTTGACAGAGTCAAGAAAAGCTATTGCCATCACGCATGCGGAAATCTGTAAGTCTGTGAGTGCGTGAGTCATTTCCTTTAGCACGGGCTACACCCCGTAGTTCTTGACTGATCGCCATGAAATTTCATGTGCAGATTTGGGGTCATGTCTAGATGAAAACGTCCCCTTTTGGTTGTGATCGGTCAACCGGTATGGCTGCCCGAGCCCCAAACCCGAAAACCATTAGCACAGTCTACAGGTCATATTTATGAAGGGATTTCATTGTAATTTGGTAGGATACCTCTGTATAATGCCTAGATGAGAACGTCCCCTTTTGGTCATGATCTGGCAACCGTGATGGCTGCCCAAGCCCGAAACCCAAAGACTTTTAGCACAGTCTGCAGGTCATGTTTAATATGGAGGGATTTAATTGTAACTTGGTAGGATGACTCTGTATGATGTCTAGAGGCGAATTTCCCCATTTGGGCATGATCTGTCAACCGTGACGACTGCTCGATCCCAAAACCCAAAAATCTTTAGCACAGTCTACAGGTCATATTTATGGAGGGATTTCGTTGTAACTTGGTAGGTTAACTTCATATAATGTCTAGATGAGAAAGTCCCCTTTTGGACCTGATTTGGCAACTGTGACGGCTAAAGGAGCCCAAAGCCCGAAAACCTTTAGCACAGTCTGCAGGTCTGACCGTCATATTTATGAAGGGATTTCATTGTAACTTAGTAGTATGACTCCAAATAATGTCCAGATGAGAATGCCCCCTTTTGGTCATGATCATTCAGCCTTGATGGCTGCCTGAGCCCCAAAACCTTTAGCATAGTCTATAGGTCATATTTATGGAAGGATTTCATTGTAACTTGTTTGGTTGACTCCATATAATGCCAATATGATGACATCCCCCTTTTGGTCATGATTGGTCAACTGTGATGGCTACAGGTGCCCGAAGCCCGAAAACCTTGTGCACAGTCTACAGGTCATATTTATGAAGGGATTTCATTGTAACTTCGTAGGATCACTCCAGATGATGCCCAGATGAAAACCTCATGTCATGTTTAAATTTAATATGGAGGGATTTATTTGTAACTTGGTAGGATGACTCTGTATGATGTCTAGAGGCGAATTTCCCCATTTGGGCATGATCTGTCAACCGTGACGACTGCTCGATCCCAAAACCCAAAAATCTTTAGCACAGTCTACAGGTCATATTTATGGAGGGATTTCGTTGTAACTTGTTAGCACAGTCTACAGGTCATATTTATAAAGGGATTTCAATATAACTTGATAGGATGACTCGTTTTGGAATAATTTCTCTGTAACTTGGTAACTTTCGTTGATATACGTTAACTGTGAGAGCCACATACATTAACTGTGAGGTCATATTTACCCAGCTCTTTAGTACAATGTACACCTCATATTATTTTTTATCAAAAACATAGCATACAGGGAACAGAAATGAACATATTACCAATTATCACAATTCTTGTCTTATTTCATAATCCTTTCATAAACATTGAACATTATCCTTTTCATCAAACACAACACACAAGTTAAGCTACAGTGACACTTTCATTTTTGTTACCACCTGTATCTCATAGATGCTTCGACGCTGTACTTTCATTTTTATGCCATTGGTGACACATAATAGGAGGACAATGCACATCAAAACTTTTTGAAAAAAAATTCAAGATGGCCGACTGGCAGCCATTTTTGTCATCATTTTTTTATTCATTTGTTGTTACCACCTGTATCTTAGACATGTTTTAATATATTTGTTTCAGGTTTCTAACATTGTCCATGGAGGCTATGAGGATGATGCACATCAAAATTTTAAAAAAAAAAAATTCATGATGGCCGGACCATGTTTGTTCATTTTTTGCATTCTCAAGTTACATTATCACCCATATCTTGGAGATGTTTTGAGATATTAGTTTTAAATTTTCAGCATTTGTCAGACACCATATGAGAATGATGCATGCCAAAATCTTTTGAAAAAAAAATTCAAGATGGCCGACTTGCAGCCATTTTTGTTATTTTTTTACCATATTTGACATTACCACCTGTATCTTAGACATATATTGAGCTATTACTTTCAGATTTCTAACATTGGTCAGAGATGCTAGGAGGGTGATGCACGTGAAATATGTTTGAAAAAAATTCAAGATGGCCAAACAAAATCTTTTGAAAAAAAAATTCAAGATGACTGAATGACAGACTTTTTTGTTGTCATTTTTTGCCATATTTGTTGTTATCACCTGTATCTTAGACATGTTTCGAGCTATTACTTTCAGATTTCTAACATTGGTCAGAGATGCTAGGAGGATTTCTAACATTGGTCAGAGATGCTAGGAGGATGATGTTCATCACTAGGAGGATTTCTAACATTGGTCAGAGATGCTAGGAGGATGATACATGTCAACATTTTTTGGACAAAAAAATTAAGATTGGTTGGAAGAACGACCATTTTCATTGATTTTTTTGTGTTCCTATTTTACGTTTACCACCAGTATCTAATAGATAGATGCTTCGAGGCTGTACTTTCATATTTATACCATTGGTGACACATAATAGGAGGATGATGCACATCAATAATTTTTGAAAATGCAATATGGCATGATTACATTGTTGTTCCTGTTGTTAAACGGTAGGTGCCTGAGAACAGGTACATGATGGGAGAGAGAGGACTTCAGTTCCCACTTGCTGTTGAAATCTTTTATCCATTTCATAACATGCAACTTATTTTTTAAATGCCCAAAAGATCTAAAAAATATTTTGCATGTTTTATAGAACAGACCATCCACTGTGGGGGACTCGAGTCTGATCGCCTGCGATCAGCGTTGCACTTGTTTTTTCATGCCTCATGTTATTGAGAGATTCTCACACATTCCTGCACAAAATTACAAACAAACATTTTAATCCTTCCTAAAACGGACAACAATTTTTTTTAATTAATGGTTTGAAAGCCCACTGATATTGAACCAATCAGCCAATCGGGCCTATTTAATCATACTCATCACTTTGGGTGTCAAATGCTCCGAGTTATGTGTCCACCTATTTAGTGGTTTATAACCTAAATAAAGTGGATTTATGGCCTCATTCAGTGAACAGGGGAATAAATGAGAAAACTGAACATCAGTATATATTATTTATTTACAAAGTTTTATCAAATAAAAGCTAAAAAAAGGTCACGCTAAAAATATAAACTACAATATCCAGTCCTGATTTGGTAAGTAAAATGTTGCAACAAGTCGCCTATTTTCATTTTTCTCTCCTGAAATTGACGTTTCAGCCAACTTGAAACTTGGGGAATGGGCTTGGATGCGGGTAGTTCTTGATTCTGAAATGTGAAAACGTTGGGGGTGGGCTTACACATGAGTATGGACTTGGACACAGGTCAGTACGGTATGAAACATCTTTAGGACCTGTAGAATTGAATGGTTAAAATATTGCGATCAGTTTCATCGGCGTGTTCTGTAGGGGGGCATCAAAAAAATGCTGAGTGAGTATATTTGCAAAAAAAATTTTAAAAGTATTTTCATCAGAACCACTTATTAGAATCTTTTAATTTTTGGTATTCAGCATCCATAGGGGGATCAGGTGCAAGTTTGTTAAAAGGAAGTGCCTTGGTTCATGTTTGCACTCAGTACAGGAGCCCAAATTTTTACCTTAGGGCAATATGGGGAATATTCTTTAAAAATCTTCTTCAGAACCACCAGTCAGAATATTTTAATGTTTAGTGTACATCATTGCGATGAGGCCCAGATTCAAGATTGTTCAAATCAAGTCCCTTGTTTAATATTTGGACTTCCTATGGAAGCCTGAATTTCAACTTAGTGCAACATGGAGGATATTCTTTAAAAATCTTCTTCAGATTCACTAGTCAGAATGCTTTCATATTTATACTCCTGTATTGGCACTGATCTTATCTAATCGCTCTCCGCCCGTCATCCCTATGCTATGCATGGCCAAAATTTTAACATAGTGCAATATGAGGTAATTTCTTATCAACTTACCTTACACTTGGTTACTTAAGGCTTACACTACAGTGGAAGTCCCTAACGTGGAAAATATACTCTCTATTTGATCTTTCCCAAGATATTTGGGAAGAAAAGTGGTGCAAAATCACCATGAAAAAATAATCCAGAACTGGGAGAGCACTGACGGGGGGGGGGGGGGGGGGGGGGGGTAACGCTGTCATTTTGGGGCCTCCCGACACGACCACGTCTGGTGAGAGTTATACCCCCTACCATGGTGGATACTGCGGGAGCTGTTGAGTTGTCTGGTGAAGAGATGCCTGGTTCCGGGACTATGCTCCCTCTCCAGTCGACATCTGAGGCTGTCACTTGGGGGTTGTGACTCCTCCTTTGGAGGCTGAGCTCGGTTGCCCCTTCCCCTTTTCCACCAGTTTCAACAGCTCCCGTCGTATCTGCTGCTACTACTGCTGTTCCGTCTACATCGGTCTCTGTTTCAGCCGGCCTCAGCTTATCCCTGCAGCGATGTCTGTAGTGTTGATGTGGGGTACCGGCCTCAGCCTTCCCTGACTTCAACTCAGCAAAGTCGGAAGTGGCTGCCGACCGAACCCCCTGCGGTGTCCCCTTAGCCATTGAGCACAGCAGTTTTATCCCTGCAGGGGTCTGCAGAGATTTTTGGTATTGTAGACATGGGGTATTGGCCTCAACTTTCCCTGACTTCAACTTGGCGAAGTCGGAAGGGGCTGCCGGCCGAACCCTCTACTGTGGTCTCTCAGTTGTCGAGTACCACAGTTTTTCTCATTGGATTCAGATGTTCATGGTGGGGTCACCATGAGCTCTGTGGCGTTTCCGTCCACGCACTCTGGTCCCATGGCCAGTTTTGCGGGACCAACGCTTTTTGTGCAGCCTGGACCTTCTGTCCCGCAGAGGTCTGCAGCAACTCTCCTGAATTTTCACTCTGTAGATCCTCAGGGTATGTCATACCCCAATACACATCTGCCTTCAGATGTTTCGGCTGCAGCCTGTTACCCCGCGTCGGGTGTTTTTGAGGATCGTGACCCTTCGCTGGTTAAATGGGTCAGGAGTGAAGCCACTTTGTCGGTTCATTCCCACATCGAACTGTCCGACACAGTGAGCTTAGGGAGGCCCTCTCCTTGCTCACTTAGGTTCTGTCCAAGAGCCTTTTCTGTTGCTTCCAGCGAGGCTACGAGTGGTTTCCGGGTGCCCCCTGTGGTGCCACCTCCCGGGATTGGAAACAGGATGCTTTCTGATCCCCCTAGTACCTACACCATGGGAGGCGTTGGCTGGTTCGCCCATGATGGGCTATGTGTCTTCCAACTCATGGGATGAGCCGACATACCTGACGTCGAGAGCCAGCAGTGTTCTGACTTGAGGGCAGCTTCTTGACTTTGTGTTTGGGTTCCTTCCAGATCTCAAACCGTTAAACTAGCCGACAGTGTCAGCCCAGACGCGATCATCGATCACACACCTGTGGAGCAACCTGCTTCTGGGCGCCTTCGACCATGCCTGTCCATACAGGTGGTTTTCAGCTTTGGACTCTAAGCTGAGTTCCAAGGCTATGAAGATGTCGTTCTTCATCAGGGTTGACACATTTTTGCCTCCAGTGCGTTATCATTCCTACAATTCCGCCAATCCATCAGTCTGCCAGACTTTGACGGTCTTGGATCAGGACTCCTCTCCAACTCCAAGCCGTCCATTTTTCATATGGAGACTCTGGAGTTTGTGTTGGGCTTATCGAGAGAGATGCTGGAATGCTGTCATCTGAACATCGTAGCCAACTCCCTGTCCCGATGGGGCAGGTTCTTTTCCTCCGAGTGGATGCTCCACATGGCGGTGTTCCAGTCTCTTTGCGATATCTGGTGTCATCCCCACATCGATCTCTTTGCGACTCATTGGAACCATCATGTGGACACTTTCAAGTCCCTGTGTTCAGATGCTCTGGCTTTTGCCTCCATCATGTTGTCGGATGAAATGCTGGCAGCCTACTGGAGAAATGCTACTTCCTCCATTTATCTGCGACAGTTGCAGGAGCAGGCAGAGGACCTTTGTTCTACAGGCCATCTTTCTTCTGCTCAGACTGTTGTCTATCCCAGCCATTCGGCTTCTTGCAAGGTCCGTTCCAGCACTGTGCTGTTACTGCCCTTTCTGTCTGTGTGTCGCACATAACCAAATGCCTCATCTCTCATTGTCTTTTGATAATGTTTGTGATGCTGTGGTTTTATACGCCTAGGGACCTCTTCTTCTGTCTACGGTTCCAGTGCAATTGGGTTAAGTGGGGTAAGAATCCTTCCTTCCCGCTGATCACATAACTCCTATGTTGGTAGACTCAAAAGAAGGGTTTGATGACTGCTTTGCACAGTGGTTAACAGAAGTCGTGGAATTGTACTAAGAGAAGAGCGTCCCCTACTGGGTGTTCGTCGATGACGCTCGACCCAGTTCTGGCTTATTTTTCCGTGGGTTTTTTGCACCACTTTTTTTTCCCAAATCTCTTGTGAAAGATCAAATAGAGAGTATATTTTCCGAGTTAGGGTCTTCCACTGTAGTGCAAGCCTGTAATAAACAATTGTGGTAGGTATAATAAGAAAGGATATTTACTATAAAATTTAAATTTCTTTAAAAACCTTTGTCTTCATATCCACCAGTCAGAATTCTTTCATATTTCATATACAACATCTCTAGATCACTATTCAGAACTCTTAGTCTGAGTTAAACAAAATATGATATGCAGCATAAATGGGAAACTGATATTTGATTTATACGAAAAAAATTAACCCTAGCTATCGTTGGACTCCCTGTGTGCTCAAAATAGAAACATAATTCCAAGTTACCTTTATAAGGAGCCATGTAGCTGAAGAATTAGAAATTTCCTATTAAGTATTCTCTAACGGTCATGATTAGCCATTGTGCATAAATATGTGACATTAAACATCAATAAATAAATAAATAAGTACTCTCTAGAGGTGTGTAACTAAGCATAATCCACATAGGTTGTATCAAGGGCCTCCATAGTGGACCTCCACTTTTTACATTATGATTAACTGAAGAAAAGACATGATGCTTGAACTATTTTAGTCACTACTGGCTCAAGGATTGACAATGGATCTTATGGAGATTGATTGCTTAATGTAGATTCATTCTTGGCCTCTGTTTATATCGGGTTCTGGTGTGTTCAAGGTGAGTGCTTCAGGCCCTGTGGGGCCTCTTCTTTATCTACTCAGCATGTTTGGACTAGTGGGTATGGTGTATAAATATTGAAAATTTCTAATAATTACTATATTTATAAACATTACCACTGGCTCAGACAGGAAGTTCCCTCCCATGAGTTGTTCACTAATGCCTCTTCGCATTCAACTATAAACACTGTGCAAGTACAATAAAAGAATATTTATTAGTCCGAATGGTTGGCACTTTTTGTACTTTGCACACGCATGGGCACCAGTTATGGAGTACCACATGCAGGACTCTTCTTTTTTTATTACTTTGGCTCAATTTTGGGTGGTTACAGGTGGGTAGAGAGGGTGTGGTGGTGCTTCAAATTGAACGTTTTGCCTGAATTCTTACAAATAGAGTGGCCAGCATGCCTGGGACAGTGGTAGTATGATAAATACAGACATTACCGCTACTAGAAATGTACATTTTTTTCTCATTGCAGTGACTGGTTTGCATATAGCACTTGCCTCAAGTAACGTT
The DNA here is from genome assembly GCA_031216915.1 of Pictodentalium vernedei. Classification (NCBI taxonomy): domain Eukaryota; kingdom Metazoa; phylum Mollusca; class Scaphopoda; order Dentaliida; family Dentaliidae; genus Pictodentalium; species Pictodentalium vernedei. The sequence continues at coordinate 478,938,333 of CM062296.1, forward strand.
AAAGATGTTGGGACTGACTTTATACAACTTTCATGGGATCACAAATCGAACATCAACTTTTACATTGTTCAGCACCAACCACACATTGATCTGAATTATACAAGCTCTGATATTAGCATTCCAACCTTGAATCCTGGCACTAGTTACATGATAACAGTTGAACCTCATGTTGTAGAATTTGGTGTGAATAAAGTTGTTCCCACAACAAGCATAACAGTTGTAACAAGTAGGTTAAGTTTTTTTCTTGTAAATTTATGTCAGGGAAATATAGTTCAATGTTTTATATTACTATATAATCATGACAAGTCAATTGACCTAGCGTGATATATATGTATGGTTATACCCCTTAATAACCTCCCATGCCTTATTATTAAAGCGACTTGAAACTTTGTTACTGAAGCACAGAAAATAATTCAATTAACAGGAGTAATACGAATGTTTTCAATTTTTGTGATTCTGGAGGTAACCTGAGCTTTTAATCTTATCATATCTTTGACAGAGCTTGTGGAGCTCCATTCAACAAGGTATAGTAGAGTAAATTCTGTGATAGATATACTTGGACAAAATAGGTCAATAAACAATGGAATTTGGTGATTGTCAGGGTAACTTCTCAATGTATTAAAAGATTTTTTATTCAATTAACAGAAGTTTAGTGTATAATCTGTATACAATTAACATGTCAAATTTGCACTGAAGGTTTGGTAAATGGTTTGTTTTTGGAAATTAATTCATTTCACAAACTTATTCATCATTGAACTCTCCTGTTAAGTGGGTTCCAGTGCATAAGGTTATAATTCTGTCAAGATGAGAAATGCATGGGTAAATAAATATAAGACAAACTCATCAAAAAGGAGGACATTCATCAATAAACAAATGATCCAAACTTACACTGACATATCGAATTATGTATAAATCTCTTTAAAAAAATGTTTTGATGAAGAGATTTCAAACTCAAACCTCCTAAGGCCACACAAAGTAGATCTTCTGTTTCTCAGGCCATTATTTGTAAAATTGCATGCGGTCGAGCGTTTTTTTATTTTATTTTTTAGTTCAGTAATTACTTCTTTGCCATCAAAAGTTCATGTTCTTGGTTGAAGTTTTAGGCCTCATAATCTATAGAATAGCACAGGTGGTGGTGTATTTCATCCCTTGAGTGCAAGAAGGCTTTGCAATGCAAAGTCATCTTGCTCTCCAGGGACAAATTCATCAAATTTTTCAGTTTGGGTAAAATATCAGACATAAACCATTTAATTTTTTTTTTTTTCAAGTTTAAATTGGTTATAAAAAGAGAGCATGCGGAGGCCAAAAGGACCATGCAGGAGGGCCTGAGAAACAGATTTTTAATTTTTTTAGGCCTAAATGATGGTTGTTTCATTTTACAGGTATCACTGAACTAAACTGCCTTGGGAAAATAAATTGTTTCAATGAATGTTTGAAGCATTCTATTGAATCTTGCATTTTTGATGAATATTCCAGAGAAAAAAGAGGGTGATTTGATGACTTTTGGAGTTAAAAAATACAATTTACATTTGGTGTGTTTTTGTGGGGAATTTCTTGGAAAATATGCACACGTGACCGGTACTTCGCTTGCTGTCAATTTTTCTCTCTTATTTGTTGCATGACCCCCTGTTTTGGGATCAGAATAAGTTGTCTGAAGGGCTATACTTGACAAAGTTATTTGAATGCCAAAATTAAAGTGATGCAATCATATTTTTTTTGCCTGAACGTTATAATGGTCGCCTATGGGAAAATATTTAGTTCCGTGATACCTATAGGAAATATGTTTTTTTTTGCTTCCAAACCAGATTCAGTTATTATTATACCCCCCCCCTCCGTCCATCCATCTATCCGTCCATCTCTCCATTCTTATAAGCGCAACTCCTCCTAAACCATTTGAAGAATTTTCATGAAACTTTACACAATGGAAGAATTCCATATGAAGATGTGCATGAAGCAATATAATTCCGTTCTGACAGGCACGGAGGGTATCACTTTGTCAGTTTGCTCACAGTACCTCTAGTTTTGGGATTATTTCATAATTAAATGTTCATTGGGGGACCACACCTCCTAGAGAACTGTTTTATTGTTTTGAAAAGTTGTATTTTTGTTACAGTCAGCAACAATGGCTATACTACAAAACTAAGGCTGTTAATGCAAGCAAATTCACATCTTGAGCAAGTGTATTTCTCAGGAGCACACTATAACCTCTAGCAGCTGCTAACTAACAGTCTACCTTACTCTTTTAACACATTTATTTAAACTATGGTTCCCCTAGTACTAGGGGCTGGGTGATTCTAAAAATTTACCCCCCCCCCCCCCTCATACCATTCAAACACACAGCCAAGCAACCTATACTGCACTTCTATTCACTGGTATTCAGAAGTTTTTCTCTTCTGTATTATCCTTTTAAAATGACGGAAAGCAATTCCTTCACTGAAAGAGTATTTTGGAACACAAAGTTGGGGAGGGGAGGGGGCTACAGTGGAAGAATAACATAATAAAATGACCAATTTGAATGAATGACATTTGTGCATAGCTACAAATATAGTAGTCTGGTACTAGTGCTGCCATAGTTCCCATGATGCAGCATAAATTTACAGTGACAGTTATGAAATATACCAAGTCCCCCTCCCATACACACTTAACCCTTCTGCTGATGATAAACATTTGGAAAGACTGTACAACATATTTTTTTATACTGTACCAATGACCCAGACTTAGCTGGTGCTAACTCTAAAATATTTGGGGCCAAACGCAAATTTTACCCCCCAATCCCCCAAATTTGCATCCAAAACCGAAAATTACATGTTCTATATGGTCCTCCATACTTTTACTCCACTGTGCATGCGCAGTGTCCAGGAGGTCTCGAAATTGGCACCAAATGTCATTCTTTGTTTGGCCCTCAATACAGTTACACTTCACTGTTATTTGTGCTTGTTAATCTCAGTTTTAATGATGCCAGACACATAATTATGAGAGAATTGGTGGATATAAGGAGGAAATAGAAGGAGGAGAGGAAAGAACAGTGGAAGAAAGTGTTCAGGGCTGTAACTTATAATTATTTTACGAAATTATTTCATGTTACCTATTTTCGAGGCATGACCCTGTTGTGGTCATCCTTGCTATGAATGTACCATTGTTTAATCAGTGTTTCCTCTCTCCCTTTCCTTTATTCCCCCCCTAGCTATTCTCCCATGCTTTTGGCTTATTTTTTGTAATGTTTATTACTAAAATTTCTTGGGAGTTTTGGCTTGGAAACAGAATTATTTTCTGTTTTTTCCCCATGTTTACGTCCTCACCCTTGGGTATTTAGGCGTTTTGGTCTGCATCTACCATCTGATGTTCTACAGTTTCTTCTCTGGAAGTCTCTGTTTTGCATCATATAGTGTTTAAATTGGTAACTGATTTCGGTCCATGTTTACCAGTGCCTGGAGTCATCATTATATCACTGTAGTGATCATTATCTTTATAATAAATTTGTATACTATCTTTATAGTGATCATTATCTTTATAATAAATTTGTATACTATCCTTATAGTATGCGAATTTAATAGCGCCTCGTTCCATTTAATAGCGCCTTCGATGTGTGTAAATGGATACCACTGATTATTATCTCTCATATACATTTGTATACTATCCTCATTATACTCGCCCTGTCGTCTAAACTTTTAGCGGGGATTGGGGTACGGATGATTTCATTCATCTTTTATTGGACTTCCAGTGTATTGCATGCCGTAGGATGTTTCCGTGTGACGCTCGCCGCATACGTATAGCGCAGCGTCATCAGTGTATATTCCAACGTCTCTCTCAATTATTTATCTACAGTTAATTATTGTGAATGTGTGATATGTAAATCTCTTGTTATTTTCACCCTGATGAAGGCCATGGGGCCGAAACGTTGGAACCGGTTGAGCGATTTTATTAAACTATTACATTAATATTGTCCGTAAGTGTTACATTAATTTTTTGAAATGATTTTAAAATTTTTGTCCACACTTAGGCCTTTTTTGGGATCCATTTGGGTTCATTGTTTCCAGTGGGAACTTGGGCTCTTCTGAAAATTTTTTCAAAATTTTTTTTTTGGAAATTAATTTCTTTTGAAATGTTATAGTGGATTATAATATATTATTTATATTTATTCCAAGGGTTAGTGCGAGTAATATGACTATATATTTTTTCATGTTGAAAAAATATTGTTCAAATTGTAATGCGAGGATATCTTCCTCTAATTCTCAGGTTCATTGTGTTTCGTATAGTCAATGTATTCACACTAATTCTTGCTCTGTGTGTGTTGATTGGTATGACAACGTTGGAGACATGTGTCACGGTATTTTGTTAGCGGGGAGGGGTCCATTACGGTCCTCTCTCCGCAGGGTCACTCTATATTATCAGTTTCTTTTTCAGAATTCAGAGTGATGTTTCCGTGATGTCTTCAACACGTGTGTCTCCATCGTTGCAATATTAGGGCTAGCAGGAAGTGCTCAAGATATTACGACAATTGCCGGGAGTTCCCTAGTTGGATCGAAGGTATTGGTCGTCCGCTAGTCCGCCCGGGTGTCGCGACCATTCACCGAATGGCTCAGCACCCGGGTTTGTCCGTTGCGGTCCAGGGAAGCAGATTGGGTGATGCGAGCACTATAACACATCGGATGTGCACACCCAGCAACGACGGATCCGAGGATAGTACGGAGGAAGCCTGTTAGTCCGGTAGCTAGCTCGTCCAGGTTCATCCGGACCACGAGCGAGAGAGGCCCCCTCTCTTTCGCATCAACATCTGCGCCGCTTGTCGGAGCTTACGTCCATTCCTCCTGCTCGTGACGCTCCGTCGCATGACATTCCAACGCAGCTGTTATATTGGCTTCCTCATCCTCGTCAACACACACGACCACACCTTGGCTATGTGACCACAGATTTCCAGGGGATGTTCGAATATTATATAAATGCAGGATTGAACGTCCCTGGTGCTCCTGCTTCGCCGACCAAGGAATACACGTTGACCAGGTCACTCCATCTGCTAGCCAAGAATACGAGACCTTTCTAGTTGGGACATTCGCATATTATATAAATGCAGGAATGAACGTTCCTGGAGCTTCCAGCGGATAATTTATGTAGGACCGCGGCTCCACAGGTCTCATAGAGTAACATGAACAAGGTGTTGTTACCGTGATGTCTTCATAAAGTGTGCTTCCGTCGTCACAGTCAAATGAAGAGTTAGCGGCAAAAGTGCTCATGTTGATGCGTCAATTGCCTGGAGTTCCCTAGTAAGATCGATGGCTTTGGCGTCCGCTGGTCGCCCGGTGTCGCGACCATTTTCCGAATGGCTCAGAACCCGGGTTCGTCCGTTACGGTCCAGGAAGGAGATTTGGGTGATGCGAGCACTATAAAATACAATGTGCACACCCAGTGACGACGGATACGAGGATGGTACGGAGGAACCCTATTAGTCCTGTTCCTAGCTCGTCCAGGTCCATCCGGGCTGTGAGCGAGAGAGGTCCACCAGATGTGGTACAAAATGTTCCTCAGTCGGAGCATACGTCCACCGCTCGGCACGCTCCGTTATATAGACAGTCCGGAGAGACTGCTCTTTCGGCTTCCTCATCCTCACGGCAGCACACGCAACCGCACATTGGCTACGTGACCAGTCATATTCAACCAAAATCGCCGACCAGGGATTCTATGGCGACCAGGTCACGTCATCCGGTAGCCAAGGATACGAGGCCTTCATACTCCGGACGTTCGCATATAAGAAATATGCAGGAGTCAACGTCCAAGGAGCTTCCAGCAGCTAAATCCTGTAAGACCACAGCTCCACAGGCCTCCGCTACGGACGACGTGCTATCGCAGATAGCACAAATTATCAAAAAACTTTGTCGGATCAAGAATTATCCGAGGAAGCTGGGTTGGTACGTTCCGTTGCAGGTTCAAGCTCGGACGACCAAGAATTACAAGTGGTCCGACAAGATGGCGAAAGGGATACGGATGAGTTGTATTTTCCCTTTTGGAACAACATAATTGCCGTAGAGTGCATCCGGCATTATCTTCTGATGTTGTTCCTCTGGACCAAATTGCTGCGTTGCCGGATAAGAGACTGATAGCGCCACTGGACTCAGAATTCTTATCGGTTTAGGGACATCATCCCTCAGTTTCCGACATAGTCCAGAAATGTCTCACGGACATTTTAACTATTGAATGACGCTATATATATATAACTTGCTACCTAAACGGGCAGGTCAGGTTTCTTATCGGCAAATGCTCTAGATCTGCCTTTCATCAATTCAAGGAATAATTTGAAATGGCAGAACAGAGCATTCGAAGAGTTTCTCTGTGTCTAGACGACCAGGCCAAGACCTAGTATTGTCTTTACCGTCGTCAATGTCAATTCCAACCACGATGTTGGAAACGACAATATCATCTAGCAGGGTTAGCTTAGATGCATCATCGTATGCAGATCCCCTTACCAGAGCGTTATCATTATGTCTCAAAGGAAAAAGAATTCCAGGATGTACAACCTCCTTAAGAGTTCTTTCAAGGGCCTCACGTAGAACTCCGCCCTTTTAGTGGCGATATGGAGTTGGTTAGACGTGACGCGGCCCTGGCTACATCCACGCGTGTGGATAGTAAGGTGAAAAACTCTCTCAGAGTCGCTCCGGTCTCCGGAGAGTTTCTCTTCGACGGCAAGCTTTCCACAATCTATGATCAGATAACTAAGAAAGCTTCAGACTCTCTGCTATTCAAATCCGCTTCCATATAGTCGGATTCAGCGGAGAAAAGTCCAAGGGAAGTTCCTATAGTGGCTCCTTTGCGTCCTCTAGGTCTTACTCTAGATACCGTCTGCGTAGCGACTCAGGTGGGGCTGTAATACTGGCCAAGACATCCAGTCAGATGCCCCTAGGTCGACGGGACGAGGTGCGGGCCGTGGAGGACATGGTTTCTCCTTCCGCAAGCCTCGCAGGACCAGGAGGTAATGGTATTAACCTCTGTCGTGTACCAATGAGCGGAAGACTGTCAAGTTTCTCAATCAGTTGGGAGTAGATTACGGTCGTCCCTTGGATTCGAGGGGTGATTTCGGAAGGACTAAATTGTCCTTCAAACGAAAACCTCCGTTAACTCGAAGTCCAAGATGGACTCAGCTTCTGTCAAGTCCGCAGGAAAGAGGCTCGCTTCCATCAGAAGTCCAGTCTCTTCTGGAATGATCACGATAGAGATCGTAGAAATCCTGGAATTTCCAGGTTTCTACAACCATCCTTTTCTGGTTCCAAAACCAGATGGCTCGTTCCGTCCACTCATAAATCTGAGCTGGATAAACAAGCTGATCGTGGCTCCAAGTTTCTATATGGAGTCCATCCGACTGGTCAGAGCGAATATTCGGGTGTACGACTATGCTGCATGCATAGATCTCAAGATGCGTACTTTCACGTCATGGTACATCAGGCGTTCAGAAAGTATCTTCGCTTCTTCATCATAGCAGTCGTGTATCAGCTCCAAGCAATGTGCTTCAGTCTGAATCTAGCCCCCTGGGCTTTCACTCAAATAATGAACTCGGTAATGCCTCATTTCCGAGCTCATTCGTCTGTGATAACGTCAGCCTACCTGGACGACATTCTTCAGAGGTACGGCAATGAGTTAATGCTTCAGAACGGTGTGCAGAATCTGCTTCTATTGCTCCGATGTCTCGGTTTCATAAGTAAACGAGGAGAAGTCGGATCTGATATCGTCCAAGTCATTCACCCACCGGGGGATGAGCTTCGAGACGCACAACATTCTTGTTTGTCTGCCGTTAACCAGAGCGAAATTAATCAGTTGTTATGCTCGCTATTGTCTTCGCTCAGACAAGGTCTCAGCAAGAGATCTCATGAGACTGATACGTTTGTGCGGAGCTGCCGCGATTTTATTCCGATGGGGCGGCTACGCACTTGTCCTCTTGCGCTCGATATGGACATCTTCTTGTCAAATCAAGTGAATAAGAGATTCAGACTTGGGCAGGTTTTCAGTGGTTATCTCAGGGAGTTCCACTGTAATTGCCAGATCCGAGTTTTACAGTTTTAACGGATGCCAGTCAAACTGGTTGGGTCGTATCATTGAGCCCAACATATTTGATGTGCCAGGGTCTTTGGGATCCGTAGTTCCTAATCAAGCACATAAACATCAAGAATGATGTCATTTTGGCTTGCGCTACGTTTTTGGATGAACTTTATTCAGAATGCTCACGTGCTAATTCAGTCCGACAATTCGACGGTATTAGCGTATTTTTGGAACTAGGGAGGCACTCATTCCATTCTGTTATTCATGGTAACGGAATGAATCTTTCTGTTTGTACTAGAACATCAAGTTCTATCCGTCCATCATATTCCAGGTTGTCTGAACGTATTAGTGGACTCCCTTCATGGAGGGGTCGCTTGTTGCCGTCAGAATGGACTTTCAACAAACGAGTATTCAATCAGATTTGCTGCCAAGGAGAGCGGCCAATGATCGACACATCTCAAGAATCAGTTGCAGACGTATGTGTCACAATGTTCGGATCTTCGAACGTTTGCAGTAGACGCTCTATCGATCTCGTGAGATGGAATAATAGTATATGCGTATCTTCCAGCGCCGTTGATTTCAGCAGATATTGCTCAAGTTAAATTATCTCAATGCAAAATTCTTTTGGTAGCATTTCTAGCTCCAAAAAAAACGTGGATTAATCTACTCAGGCGTCTGTTGTGGGACATGCCGTGGAAGCTTCCTCCACATTTCGGTCCATTCTATGGTCAGATGGATTCAATTTACTATCAGTACTGCTTATGATAATATCTTCAATCAGCAGTCTGTGCTTTAGTTTTAAGCTCATGAAGTAAGAGTTCTTTCTACATCATGGGCTTATGCTAATAATGTTGCTATTACAGATCTAATGAGGGCTGCATATTGGTCTTAGCCCTCCACTTTCACGAATTTGTATCTGAGAAATATTGAGTACATTTCTGCAGATCTTCATTGTTTAGGTCCGTTATTTTTCACTCAGAATGTCGTCCACTAAACAGTGGCAACTATATGTGTGTAGGCTTTCGGTTCCGGCAGTGACTCTGTCCTGCTGCCCTCTTCGCTCTGGAGTATTTGATCCAGGGGAAGGGGGGGGGGGGGGTGGGGGGCAGTTGTTTCCTTAGGTCACCTGCTTTATAGTGTAAAGCAAGGGAATACCTCCTCTGGAGTCAGTAATTCCGAGTCGGTACTGGGATGGTTTTAAAGTGTAAAGCTAATGTTTACTCATCTGTGTAATATTTTTTAAGTGTTGTTCAGTGTGAGGCATTTGTATATGTCCCGTGTTAATTGGACATTAATATACAATCCTCTGACACTTTTAAATGAGTATATAGAGTCTCATTTCTCTGGACTTCCTTATTTATTGGCTTTTCCTTTAAAAAATGTTAGTATAAAGGGTTATTCTGGATATTAATAGAGATCATTGATGTTATTGTGCTCAATTACAGAATGGTGTTGTGTCTTTCTTTTTTGATACAAATAAGAAAGATACATGTAAAGCCTATCTCTCCTTCTCTCCTTGAGGGGATAGTTCTGTTATATGTTATTGAGTCTATTGGATTTTCCTTTAAGTTCTAGGCCCTCCAAACTTTTTACTATTCATCTAAGTCTGGGTCATTGGTACAGTATAAAAATGTTAAAAAATTTATAGTAATTTATATATTTTTTATACTTACCAATGACCCAGACGGAGATGGTCCTCCCATGAGTTGGGAACTCATACCTCCCCGCTGAGTACGTAACGCTTACCAGGCACTGGTTGTAAGAATGACATTTGGCGCCAATTTCAAGACCTCCTGGACACTGTGCATGCGCAGTGGAGTAAAAGTATGGAGGACCATATAGGACATGTAATTTTCGGTTTTAGATGCAAATTTTGGGGATTGGGGGGTAAAATTTGTGTTTGGCCCTAAATATTTAAGAGTTAGCACCAGCTAAGTCTGGGTCATTGGTAAGTATAAAAAATATATAAATTACTATAAATTTTTTAACTTTTAGAGGCTAAAGTTAATATCATAACTTTCAATTTCTTATAATTTACTTTGAGACTGCAGCACTCATGGTCCACCGAGTTATTTTTCTATTTGACTATCTTGTCCTGGCTCTCCCACTCTATTTTTCATTGCATGTTATTCAGCACTCTAATGTAGACTTTCTAAATGTGTGACTGAAATTCTATCTGTCTGTCTCCTGTCTCTCCATCTATCTGTCTGTCTATTCATTAGACAAGTTGTTTAAGGGTTTTTCATTTACCTGTGTCTGCATTTTCAATAATTGGCAGCTGACTATCTTTCACAAATCCCCCCCCCCCCCCCACCCCCACCCACCCACACCCACACACACACACACACACACAAATACATTGAACATCAAAGACAACTATTTTGTAGCAAATCCCAGATTCATCCTCTTTGGAAACATATTTTCTACAATTTCACTCTTTTTGTGAGAATGGGTGTCTGTGGGAACTGAAACAAAAGTTGTGAAAGTGCTCTGATGGGTACTTGCATCACAAGTATAGCACTATAGAATCAATATTTGATGGTTTTAGGCATTTGACATTGTTATGAGTTACCACAATAGCAGGTACTGGTCTTTCCTTTGGAATAAAACAATGTTTTATGTTTTGTCAGTGCAATTGCAATGACTCTATGTGCCTTTACTGAGAAACTGATGCTTTCTTTCACACAAATTGTAAAATATTCATCAAACACAAGGAGAAATGTCTTCAGAAGCCAGAATGTGATTTAAAATCTATCACAAATGGGAATTTAATATCACAGGGGATTTGATTTGGGTCAATATAAATAAATTTCTGAATTATGTCATAGATTTTGATGAAAAGGGGCATACCAGCTCTTAGGATAAAATGGCAGAGTCCTTTTATATTGGTGAAATATATAGCTTCAGCCCCAATATTTGAAACAAAATTGACATTCATAGTGTTTCGTGGGGGATGGGGCACTGTTTTGCTTGTGGTAGATAGATAGATTTTTATTTTTGCAGTGTACAACTCAAATTTACATTACATTTCCTAACAATACATACATGAATATAATTATATGATTTATAAAGTATGAAAATTCAACAGAATGATTTCCAATTGTATACTGCAGGGAGGTGACATAGCCAGATTGGCTGTCTACCTGCCATCTCCCAAGGAGACAGTGTTCAAAAACACTGATACAGACTTTCCATACATAACGGTAAGGTGAGTAAGACAGAATGAAACTTGTAGATGGGGAATGGGAGGTAGGGCAAGGCGACCAACAAAAAACTACAGACTGTCATTCCTGTCTTGCCCAGGCCGTTGCAAAATAATCGTTCACCCACGTAACGGCGTGAATACACTCCTCACTCCAATAAGGGGCCATAGGCCATTTTTCGACATGGAAAGAAAGAATAAAGTGTCTTGGATATTCAAGAATTTATACAGGTGTTGTTATTTTTGTGTGCTGGGCGAAGGGTCGCAGGCGCTGATGAACTCATCACTGAACAGTTAGAGAAATTATTTTACACATTATAACTCCGGACTAGTTTTATAAAGGTTGGAAATTCACTCTGATTTATGTATCAGCACTTATTATCTTACAGTTTCCACTGTTGCTTTTGTAAGGCTGTCCAAGATGGAATTACAAGAGGCAAGATAACCAGACCAATGCAAATAATCTCCCCAACCGGTGTAAAAGTATAGCCTGTGAAGGACAAAATCTTTTCAGGGGAAGTTTGTTCTTTGCTTCAATTTGTAAAACAATTGGGACAATAGGGATTATTGCATTCGACATTGTCGAGATAAGATTTTAAAAAATTGGATTTTAATACCTCTTTAAAAGTATTCCGGTTACTTATGCTGAGTAGTTCTCTATCCAGATCATTCCACATTTTGGGATAGGGTGGAAAATTGTCCAATATTTTCGCCCTTGTTCTGCTTATTCTAAAAAGGCTACATTGTCTCGTTGTTCTGTTAGTTTGATTGCCAACTATTTTGAAAAAGTCATTGAATGACTTGGGTAAGTTACCATTTAACCAATCAAATATAAAGATTAAGGAGTGAAGTTTGTATAAATCATTCACTTTAAGGATTTTACTCGTTTTGAATAAAGGATCTGTGTGCGCATTGTATTTTTTGTTGTTTATGATGCGCAGAGATCGTTTCTGTAAGGCAAGCAGTTTGTTAGTTGCTTTCGCATGGCCCCATATATGAATTCCATACACCAAATGACTTTGTATCAAGGCAAAGTAGAGTGTTTTCATAGCTTCATGTGGAAGTATATGCTTTACTTTGTTGAGTGCATAATTTGCAAAAGCTACTTTAGAACATAACTGGGAAATATGAGTTTTGTAGCTCAATTTGTCGTAAATGTGTATTCCTAAGAATTTAAGGGATTTTTCTGACTCGTTAGAACCTATTCTTGTTATTTTCTGGTTATTTATAAACAGTTCGGGGTTGTCAAATTTCTACTGGTCCTGGTGGGGTTTATGAGAATGTATTTTGTTTTGTTGACATTTAATTATAATCTGTTTGCCGCGCACCAATCTGAAATGTTCCTTAGTTCCTTGTTTATATCGTTGCTTAACTTGTTGACATCATGTCCCGATCCATGCACACTGGTGTCATCTGCAAATGAGAGGAGAGGTAGTGAAGTGGTGTGGCAAAAGTAATTTATGTATATCAAAAATAATATAGGGCCCAATACCGATCCTTGGGGGACGCCACATGTTATCTGCCTTAATTCTGACTGCTTTTCGTCATTAAGTAACATACTGCATTCTATTAGATAAATAGCTTCCAAACCATTCATTGGTTATACCTCTAATTCCATACCATTCCATTTTTTTTAATAAAGTATCATGATTTATTGTGTCGAATGCTTTTGATAGATCCAGAAATACTGCCAATGTATTATCTCTACTTTGCTTATTATTTTCCTCTGCAACTGCTTTCAAAAAATGGAGAATAGGCTGGACTGTGGAGTGTTTTTTCCTGAATCCGTACTGATGGGAATATAAAATTTCAAATTTATTTAAGAAATTAACGAATCTTTTCGACATGAGCTTTTCTAATACCTTTGAGAACGTCGGAAGTATGCTTATTGGTCTATAATTAGTGAAATCATGTTCGTTTCCGGATTTGAATATAGGAATCACCCTAGCAATTTTCATTTTGTCGGGCACAATTCCATGGACAAAAGAGTTATTTATGATGTGTGTTAGGGGGGGTCACAATTTGGTTTACAGTCAATTTTAAAAGACTTGTTGTGATCTCATCAGGATCTTTGCTTGATTTGGATTTCATTGACTTAACTACTTTAATAATTTCTTGTGGTGTTGTTGGCGTTAGGTAAAGATTATTTGGAAAATGATTTTTCAAATAATGGGAAAAGGGTTTGCTGTGACTTTGTATCTTTTCGCCTGTAAGCTTCCCTATGTTCGAGAAAAAAATATTGAATTCTGTGGCTATTTCAAGTGGATTATGTAATTCCCGATCGTCCATGATGAAAAATGATGGTAATTTTACTCTGTTTTTTGTTCTTTTTATGCAATCATTTAGCACTTGCCATGTTTTACGCATATCATATTGGTTTATTTTTAGAATATCTTTATAGTAAGTCGCCTTGCTTTGTTTTTTAACTCTATTAAATAATTCTACAGTAATTTTTGTAGTTTTGAATATTCTGTACACTGGGGTGTTTTAGTTTTTTTAGGTAAAATTTATTTTTATTGTTTGATGAGGTAATGAGGCCCTTTGTCATCCAGGCTTCACGTTTTATAAACTTGTGATTTGGACGCACTTGTTTCACAGGGAATGCTTCATTGTAGGCGTTTGTGTAAATTTCGACAAATGTATTATAGGCCATGTTTGGGCAGTTCGATTGCATAACTGAGGAGAAGTCACTACACGATAGAAGTGACTGGAAGTATGAAATGTTGTTCTGATTTATAATTCGTTTCGTTATTGGTGATATATCTCTGTTTGTTGCACGATTGGTTTCAATATGAAATATTCTAAAATGATCTGATACATCTGTTAGGACTATTCCTGACAGTGAAGAAGAAGCAATTTTGTTTGAGAAAATGTGATCGATGAGTGTTGCTGAATGGGGGCGATGAGTGTTGCTGTATGGGAATGGTTAAATGAGAAAAAAAAATTCCCAAAATATTGTGTACTGATGCAGATTTTAGTTTTATTTTGGGATCAGGGTAGTTTTTAAAGAAAGCTATAAATTCTCATCCCTCTCAGCTAATTTATTAGGTAACGGGCTAGAAAAATGCTTTGGGGGCAATACTAGTTTTTAAGCTCATTTGACCCAGTTTGGACACTTTTCCTTAAAAGAGCAAATTTCCCATGTTTTTGACTCCTTAGAAGCCAAAAGTTGGATTCTAATGCAGAAATGATTCTTTTATCTCATGAAAGTGATAAAATACCTCTTTGATAGGGTTGGGGATGATTATAGGTATCACTGAACTAAATATTTGAATTAGAAATACCCACCTTGAAATGTTGCCCTCGGAAGTGAGGCAATCCCTAGAAATATACTGCCTTGGGAAACTAAATTGTTTCAATAAAGAGGCATTCTATTGACATCTTGCATTATTGATGAATATTCCAGATAAAAAAGAGGGTGATTTGATGACTTTTGGACTTAAAAAATACAATTTACATTTGGTGTGTTTTTGTGGGGAATTCCCTGGAAAATATGCGCATGTGACTGGTACTTCCTTTGCTGTCAATTTTTCTCTCTTATTTGTTGCATGACCCCCTGTTTTGGGATCAGAAATAGTTGTCTGAAGGGCTATACTTGACAAAGTTATTTGAATGCCAAAATTAAAGTGATGCGATCATATTTTTTTTTGCCTGAACGTTATAATGGTCGCCTATGGGAAAATATTTAGTTCCGTGATACCTATAGCTCTACTGTTGCAAAGATTTACAATGCATTTTATTGTCATCTGCCAAGCTATTGAGTTGACATTTTAGCCTCCACATTGTATTTTAAGTGGCATTGAACTCAAATAATACCTAAATTTACAGAATCAGTTGAGTTATAAAAAATAATGATAGTAAAGCTTTTGGTATATGGATTGTCATGAAATTCTTGAGTTATTTATCATTACACATTGAAAAATAAAATAACTGTTATTTCTCAAACATATTTCACAGAGAATACCCAAGGTTTTTGAGTGTGTAACAGAATTATGAGGGCATGTAATAAACTATAAATATTGCATGCCTTGAAGTTGACCATGTCAAAATAGTGGTCCAAATACCAGAGGTATGTTAACTATTCTTCCTCTAAGACCACTATTTTGGATTAGTCAACAACATACTGTGCAGAGATAGTTATATCAAACAAAGTGTGGAAGTGCCTTGTTACCCATCAAGATTCCAATCCAGAGTACACTGTCCATTGTGAAAAACATTGCCCAGTCTTTTCATTCTCAAACTAAAAAATAAGGAAAGAGATTCTGGAAAAATCTGAAATAAAAGGGTATGTTGTGTTCTGTCAGTCAGACCTTCTAGAATATTCCATGGCTATTTTTAGAAAGTATTTAGAGAACAGGAATAGTGGATGTTTATTTTCAGAACCACTGATAGGTAAAACTGGAAGCGCGGTGGCTCAGTGGTAGACTGTTTGACTTCTTTACTAGAGGTTCTGAGTTTGATCCCCGCCCAGGACGACCCGCGTTGTGTCCTTGTGCAAGGCACTTTATCCCAGTTGCCTACTTGGAGGCACGATGATCCCATGTACTAAGGCGTACTGCATGTCGATGGTGCACATGTCTTCAACCGCTGTAATCCTGCTTGTGCAGAGCTTGAATAGAGTTAGAATATTGAGGAGCTGACAGTTGCTCATTGATGCTCGGTGGTTCTCTCCGGGTATTCCGGCTTCCTCCACCCGTAAACCTGTCATGATCATGATTAGCCATTGTGCATAAGTATGTGACCTTAAACTCCAATAAATAAATAAATAGGTAAAACTCTCGTAAACAATACAGTGCCTCTCAGCCAATCAGAAGAAGGGAAATTCATGTGACACATGGTATAAATTCATATAAGATCATCCTGTATATAAATATATATGAAACCATTGTTCCAGCTTTAACCTCTTGCATGCTGCTGGTGGCTCTTCCTTCCCAAGGCATGAAATCTCTTCCCACTGAAGCAAGTATAATTTGAGCAAATTTAACCAAATTTCTCCCATCACCTGAATTTACCTTTTTACCAATGATTTCTTGAGGTAAATTTAGATGAATGTTTCTTCAGAGCAGCCATG
The DNA here is from genome assembly GCA_031216915.1 of Pictodentalium vernedei. Classification (NCBI taxonomy): domain Eukaryota; kingdom Metazoa; phylum Mollusca; class Scaphopoda; order Dentaliida; family Dentaliidae; genus Pictodentalium; species Pictodentalium vernedei. Next base: position 478,954,628 of record CM062296.1, read on the forward strand.
ACTAGATTTGATGGAAAAAAAATTTGAAAATACTCCGCAGGTTAAGAGTTAATACAGGAATCTCAGTTAATGGGATATTCATGAGGATGCAATTGCTAGAGTTAAATTTTATATTTCCTGTCTAAAGCAGGAGTCCCATCAGGCTATATTTTTATACTGTACCAATGACCCAGACATAGCTGGTGCTAACTCTTAAAATATAGGGCCAAACACAAATTTTGCCCCCCAATCCCCAAAATTTGCATCTAAAACTAAAGAAAACATGTCCTGAAAGGCCCTCCACACCTCGCCCCCACTGCGCATGCGCAGTGTCAAGGACGTTCCGAAATTGGCGCCATTTATCATTCTAAGTTTGGCCCTTCATCAGTTAACATCTGACTGATCTTTGTGCTTTTAAATCTCAGTTTAAATGATGCCAGACACATAAATATTAGTGAAATGGTGATTCTAAGGAGGATAGAAAAGGAGGAGAGGAAAAGAATGTGTGACAGAATATTATCAGGGCTGTAACTTAAAATTTTTTAATGAAATTATGTTAAGTTACCTATTTTCAAGGCAGCAGCCATTTTGTTGTCATTCTGATTATTTAGTTACACTGTTTTTTCAAGTGTTTTTCCTCTCTCCCTGTCCTTTAAGTTCCCCCTTGCTATTCTCCCATGCTTTTGGCATAGTTTCTGTAATTATTATTACTAAAATTTCTTGGGAGTTTTAGCTTAATAACAGAATGAATTCTGTTCTTTCCCCATGTTTACGTCTTCACCTACGGGTGGTTAGGCGTTGTGTTCTGCATCTACCATCTGATGTTCTGCAGTTTCTTCCCTGGAAGTCTCTGTTTTGCATCAGATGGTGTATTTTTGGTAACTGATTTCGGGCCTGGGTGCCTGGAGTCTTATTTTAGTGTTTTTACACTCATTGTTTACATTTACAACAGCCCTCTGTGTGAGGGGGGGATTTCTAAATAATAATATCTTTATGTTATTTTAATCATAACTAGATACATTATTATTGTTCGTAAGTGTTGAATAAATTGTTTAAAATATTTTTAAAATTTTTGTCCACACTTAGGCTTGGGATCCATTGGGGCTCAACGTTACTTTTCAGAAACTTGGGCTGTTCTGAAAAAATATTTTTTCAAAATATTTTGATTTCAATTATTTTTTCTATATTAATGGATCATATTATTATTATGTATTTGATTGCCAGGGGTTAGTGCGAGTACCAGGACTTGTTTTCTTTTCTCATTGAAAGGATATTGATCAATTGTTTTAGGAGGAAGTCTTCCTCTGACCTTATTATCATTCTATATGTGGTCAGTGTACTCGCATTAACTCCTGTTCTGTATCGTATGTTTTCGATGACAATATGGGAAGCGTATGTCACGGTATGTTGTTGGGGATTTGGACACTCCGGTCCTTTCCCCGCAGGGTCACTCTACTTTATCAATTTCTATTTCAGACGATCAAGATTAGGGTGATGTATCTGTGATGTCTTCCAACAGTGTGCCTCCGTCGTCACAATTAATGAAGGGCTAGCGGAAAAGTGCTCATGTAATACGCCAATTGCCTAAGAGGACCCTAGTAGGTTCGACGGCCTTTGACGTCCGCTAGCTCGCCCGGTGTAGCGTCCATTCACCGAATGGTTCGGCAGCCGGGTTCGTCCGTTGCGGTCTAGAAGGAATTTTGGGGTGATGCGAGCACTATAAAATTAACTTAATGCACACCCAGTGACGGCGGATCGGAGGGAGAACGGAGGAAGCCTTTTAGTCCGGTTCATAGCTCGTTCCGGTCCATCCGGACGGCAAGCGAGAGAGGCCCCTCTCTCGTTCAACAACATCTGGCCCCAGATGTTGTGGTACAAATGTGTCGTTAGCGGAGCATACGTCCGTCGCTCGGGACGCTCCGTTGTATAGGCAGTCCGCTGAGACTGCTAAGGCTTCCTCTTCTCATCAGCGCACACGACCGCACCTTGGCTGCGTGACCGCCGATATATTACCAGCTTCGCCGATCAAGGATTCTTCGGCGACCAGGTCACACCATCCGGCAGCCAGGGATTCGAGACCGATGGACTCCGGACATTCGCATAGGAAGTATGCGGGAGCCATCTGATGCGGAGCTGCCCTCGGCGAAGCACCGATAGACTGCGCCTCCGCAGGTCTCGACGCCGGACATTCTTGTGCACATAGCACAGCTTATCGCAGCATCCCAGCAGCCGACAGAAACGGTGTCGGATCGAGAATTATCCGACAGCGCTGGGTCGGTAGCCGGGGACTCGAGGCCTGCAGACTCCGGACGTTCGCATAGGAAGTGTGCGGGAGTCAACGTACACGGAGCTTCCAGCGGCAATGCATCGTAAGTCCGCTACTGCACAGGCCTCGGGAACGGACGTGCTTTCCTTAATAGCACAGTTTATCGCAGCATCCCAGCATCAACTGAATCTGTCGCATATATTTTATCCGACGATGCTGGGTCGGGACGCTCCGCGGAAGCGGGTACGGACGTCCGAAAGTTTCATCCGGTCCGACGGGATACCGAAAGGGATTCGGTGGATTTCAAGCTTTCCCTTTCGGAACAACATATGCTGCGATGCCGGATAAGAAACTGATAGCGTCGGTGGACTTAGAAATTTTTGGTTCGGTTCAGGGACATCGTCCCTCAGTTCCGACATAGTCCAATAATGTCACACAAACTTTCGAATTATTGAACGACGCTATATATATTATTATTTTATGCTTGCTATCCAAGCATTTCTGGTTTCTTGTTCGAAGAGTTATGGAGATGTCTTTCAAAAGTGTGCCTCTGTCGTCATAGTTAATGAAGAGTTAGCGGCAATAAGTGCTCATGGAATATGTCTATCGCTTACGGAATGACATTCGCTAGCTCACCCGGTGTAGCATACATTCATCGAATGGTTCAGCTGCCGGGTTCGTCCGTTGCGGTCTAGGAAGGAGATTTGGGTGATGCGAGCACTTTAATTACTTTAGTACTCACCCAGTGACGGCAGATTGAGGACAGATCGGAGGAAGCCAACAACATAGGGGACCGCATGTTGTGGTTCAGATATTTTACATTCGGAGCATATGTCCGTTGCTCGGGACGCTCCGTTATATTGACAGTCCGAGAGACTGTCTTTAATGCTTCCTCATCCTCACAGCAGGGCACACGACCGCACATTGGCTACGTGACCTCGAGTATCCGATCAGTTTCGGCATTCAGTGATTCCACAGCGAATAGGTCGCGCCATCCGGTAGCCAAGGGACACGAGGCCTATACACTCCGTTCGCTCGCATATTGGAAGTATGCACGGGGTAACGATCTCGGAGCTTCCTGCGGCAATGCATCGTAAGACCGCTGCTCCTCAGGCCTCGGTGACGGACGTGCTATCCGAGTTAGCACAGTTGTTTCGCAGCATCCCAGCAATTGACGGTTTCTCGGTCGAATCAGGAATTATCCGACGGCGCTGGGTCGGTGCGGTCCGCGGTTGCATCAAGCTACGGACGACCGAACGCTTTATAGGGTCCGACAGGATGGCGAAAGGGATTCGAAAGATTTCGAGTTTTCCCTTTAGTAGTATCGGAAGATGCCTTTCATATCTTCTGGCATTTCTTCCAGTGATTATTTTTCGGACTTCATTGCTGCGATCTTGGATAAGAGACTTATAGCGTCATTGGACTCGGATTTTTCGATCGGTACAGGGACTTTGTCCCTGACTTACCGACGCAGTCCAATATTGTCATTACAACATGTGTTTTATTTTTCGACGCTATATATATTATATATATATATACAAGCCTGCTACTAAGCATGATAGTTTAGTTTCTTGTCCGCGTGGCTCATTTCTGCCATTTTATCTTTTTTACATATAGTTTATTTTGGCAGAGCAGGGCATACCGAGAGTTCATATGCATCTAGACGGTGTGATTAAAGACTGCATATATTCTTTTTCGCCGTTTATGTCTTTTCCAATTTCAATATTGGGAACGACATTATGTATAGTAGACTTAACTTAGACGCTTTATTATACGTAATCCGCCTTACTGAGGCGTTATCATTACGTCTTCAAGAAAAGATTTACGGGATATTATTCTCAATGTAATTTCTTTTGAGGGCAGTATTTTGTTCACGTATAACTCCGCCCTTCAGTGGCTGATTGGAGTTGGTTAGACGTGATGCAGCCCTAGCTACATCCACGCGTGGATAGTAGGTTAAGAACTCTCTCAGAGTCGCTTCGTTCTCGGAGGAGCTTCTCTTCGACGGCAACTTTCCGGCAATCCATGAATTGCTTGGTTTATACATTCTCTTGTCTATCTAGTGTTACAAGAGATTCAGACTGGGGCAAACATTCGGTGGTTGACTCAGAGAGTGCCGCCGCAGTTGCCGGACCCTAGTGTGGCTGTTATGACGGTTGCCAGTCAAACAGATTGGGATATATACTGATCCCTACGGATTCGAAGTGCCAGGGTCTTTGGGTTCCGCAGTCTTTTAGCTATCAGTTTAACTTCCGCGGAATAATGTTTTTTAGGCTTGCTTTATGTCATTGCATGAACATTATTCAGAAATGCATGCCCAAATTCCTGTCCTTTAATTCGACAGTAGTGGCGTATCTCCGGAACCAGGGAGGCACTCTTTCGTTTCCGTTATTCAATTTAATGGAAAGAATCCGTCTGTTGGTTATTGTACACCAAGTTCAGTTTTGGTCCGTCATATTCGGGGTCGTCTGATTGTTTTATCGCACTCCCGTTCTCTTACGGGTCGCTTGTTGCTGTCAGAATGGACTCTCAACAAACAAGTATTTAATCAGATTTGCTATCTATGGGAGCGCCCAATGATGTTTTATTATGACACAGCTTGCTAATCAATTGCAGACGTATGTGTTGGCTTGTCCAGATCTCTGAGCTAATACTGTTAACGCTCTATTGATCTATAGGACGCAATGATAGGATACGCGTATCCTCCGGCGCTGTTGTTTTAGCAGGTATTGCTAAGATAAACAACCACAATACATTTCTGTTGATAGCATCTCTATCTTCACAGAGATCATGAGTAATTTACTCTCTTGTCTACTGTGGATCTTAACGTGAAATCTTCCTCTATGTGAGGATCTTTTTTCACTGGGTAAATCGTGTCATCTTTATCACAACCAGCAAGGTCGCAACCTTCATGTATTCCGTTGTGTGGTCCGTATTGCATTGTAAGCACTGTACTGGACGAGCTTTGGACGCGATTTCTTACTATAGGAGATCCTCTTCTTCGCTATTCTATGCGACTAAAGTGGAGGCTCTTCCGTCGTGGTGTAGGGATCATTATGTTCATATGGTTGATCCCTCCATACTACGCATTGCTAGTTTTTAGTATTCTTGTTTCACAAGATCTACTGCAGCCTGTTGTTATTTAGGTTATAGGTTTATGTTACCTCATACCTATGCACTCTACGATAGTTTACAATTGAGTCTTTTGTCTCTTTATCTAAGTCAGTTAGTAACTTTTTGATAAATAGACTTAGAATCTTTAGATTAAATTCCTATACGGATTTTAACTTCGGTTCTTATTTAGCTAAGTAATCATTTGAGCCTCTGGAAACAGTAGTTTTCAAATTCTGACCTTTTAGACAGTAATTCTGTTGGTTTCTCTTTTACTGTAGAGTCAGTGAGTTTCATGCACTATCGATGGATGATTTTCACTTTCATAGTTTCGGAATCAATACTTCCGTTACTATTTAGGTTGGATTGTTGCATAAGAGTTAGGCTCCTATTATCCGGAACTTATTATTTTAAGGTCCTTCCGTCTTCGTATGGGCATAGGCCTTTACTCTTTCCGGATACAGTTTATGTATTTATAAACAGATATCTGTTTATTACAAGGGCGTAAGCTTCTTCTGTCTTTGATGTCTAGTAGAAGGACGTTACGCTCCATTTTATTGTTAATCGATTCTATTAACTAGCGTACTGCTTATGGTATATCATTGGCTTAGCAGTTGTGCTTAAGATTTCGGCTCTTGAAGTAAGAGTTCTTCTACTTCTTGGGCTTACATTAATAGTGTTGCTATTATAGATTTTTGAAGGCTGCTCATTGCGCTCAGCCATCCATTCATGAATTTTATCTCAGAAATATCGAGTCCATTTCTGGAGGCCTCTATTATTAGGTCTATTATCTACTGCTCAGAATGTCATTCACTTAACAGTTGCTACTATAGCTAGGTAGGCTGTCTGTTTCGGCAGTGTCTCCGTTCGGCTGCCCTCTTCGCTCTGGGCTATTTGACCCAGGGCAAGAAAAAGGGGGGGGGGGAGGGTGTTCCCTTGGGTCACCTGTTTTTACTATGAAAACAAGGGGATACCTCCTCCGGAGTTAGTAATTCTGAGCTGTTATTGGGATGGTTGTTTAGTGAGAAGTTTAAGTTTATAAAATTCATTCAAGTCTTAGTTTTTAAAGTATAGCTTTTGAATATTGCATATGTCAACGGACATGATTATGCAATTCTCACACACTTTTAGGAGTATAAGAGTCTCTATTCTCTAGACTTACTTTATTATTGGCTTACTTTAAAAATTATTAGTATAAGGATTATTGGATATTAATAGAGTACATGGATGTATGAAGCTCAATTTTTGGAAGGTGTTGTATCTTTCTAATTTATCATAAATAAGAAAGATACATGTAAGGCCTATTACTTCTTTTCCCTACAGGGGATGACTCTATTTTATTTTATTGAGCGTATTCCATTTTGCTCTATGTCCTTGGCCCTCCAGCCTTTTTACTATTCAGCTATGTCTGGGTCATTGGTACAGTATAAAAATGTTAAAAAATTTATAGTAATTTATATATTTTTTATACTTACCAATGACCCAGACGGGGATGGCCCTCCCAGGAGTTGGGAACTCTTGCCTCCCCGCTGAGTACATAGCGCTTACCAGGCACTGGTTATTAGAATGATAAATGGCGCCAATTTCGGAACGTCCTTGACACTGCGCATGCGCAGTGGGGGCGAGGTGTGGAGGGCCTTTCAGGACATGTTTTCTTTAGTTTTAGATGCAAATTTTGGGGATTGGGGGGCAAAATTTGTGTTTGGCCCTATATTTTAAGAGTTAGCACCAGCTATGTCTGGGTCATTGGTAAGTATAAAAAATATATAAATTACTATAAATTTTTTAACTTTCCTGACTGGTCAAAAGTTCTTTGAAGCCTGCATCAACATATGGGTATGGTCGGAATAATTTTAATTTTAATTTTCATAAAATCACTGAATATTGATAAGCGTGCAGTGGTAGTTTGGAATAGAATATCTGAAAATGCTTTCGAAATTCGGATTCACAGTTCAATTCCAAGAATATTTTCTGTTATAAGGTTGCTGTAAAGTTTAACGCAATCCCTGTCTTGGATACATAATGGTAGAATGCCGTCGAAAAAAACTCATTTTTTCAGACTTTTGTAGGTTAAAGTGACAATTATACTCCATTCCTAATTCATTGAGCGCTGAATGTTTTCTATGCCTGCATGCAGCAAGCATAGCATGACAACTTCTGTTTTATACATCATTATCAAAAGTTTAACCCTTGTCATATTTAGGAGTTCCCATGTGGATATAGTCGGAATAATTGTAATTTTTGTAAAATCAATCCCTGAATATATTGGTAACTGTGCAGTGGCCTTTCAGTGGTGCTACATGAAGCCGCAAATAGTTTAAGGTTGAAAAGTTCATCAAATAGACAAATACAATACCTAACTCAGCGCGGGTGACAGGTAAATAATGAATGGAAAAGTCGTTGGAGTTGAGAATAAAGTAGGGATTTCCACCTGATCCACGGTATTTCCACGCGGTCTCGGCACTTGACAAAGATACTAAACTGTCGGGCAGGGACAGTAGGAAACATTCTGAGAATTTTCAAGTTGCTGCCTTGCATGATCGGGACATAATTGGAATATATCCGACATTGTATCTGTCGGATATATCCCAGTTATGTGAATTTATGTCCCGATCACTTCACCCCGATTGTCCGCAGTGGGCATGGAGGCATTATGATGCGGGGGTACTAAGGCATACTGCACGTCGACGGTGCGCATGTCTTCAACCAATCTAACCCTGCCTGTGCTACAGTGCGGAGGCATTATGTTTGGGAGCTGGCAGCTGCTCGTCATTGCTCGGTGGTTCTCTCTGGGTACTCCGGCTTCCTCCACCCATACAACTGTCACCGACAGAATATGACCTTGGCTGTTAATATGTCGTTAAAACTTAATAAATAAATAAATAAATAATTTCCAGGAGTACCAGTTTTGCTCGTACAAATATTAGTACCGCCAGACAAAATTCATTTTCTGATTAATTTCGTACTTTTCTTTACTCACCTTCCCCCGAGTAAGATTGGTATACCTTTTCAATCTCAGATTTAACCCTCAAGCACAATGAGAGTGAGAAAAAGTGTACCATTTGGAAATACCCAAATTATCCAACTTTGGGTTGCTCTTTGCTATCATGTTGGAATGGGTTAATTTGAGACACTTTGCTTTGCCTTTCTGCAGAGATGTTTAATCAATAAATCCGGCTTTAGTTATGTTCTGGGACTTAATGAAACATGTGCTTTGGCCACTTAAAAATAGCACTGTCTGCAAAAAATGACTTTGAGTGCACACTCACTTGTCCAAAAACAAAAAGGAAAGAGCTCTTTGAGCTTTTCATAACTGCTTTCAAAAATCAATGGGGGAACAAATTTTGTGTTATATGTTTTTGGTGTTCCGTGTTATCCAACACCAGTTTAGCCGCACAAATATGAATAACGCCAGGAAAGAAAGCACATTTTCTCAGTGGTAGACTGTTTGACTTCCATGATAGAGGTCCCAAGTTTGATCCCTATCTGGGACGACCCACTTAATGTCCTTGGGCAAGGCACTTTATCCCGGTTTGCCAACATGGGGGCACGATGATGCCATGCACTAAGGCATTCTGCATGTCAGTGGTGCACATGTCTTCAACTGCTGGTACCCTGCTTCAGCGGAGCTTGAACATAATTAGAATGTTGAGCTGACAGTTGCTCGTCCATGCTTGGTGGTTCTCTCTGGGTCCTCCGACTTCCCCCACCCATAAAAACTGTCCACGGTCACGATTAACCATTGTGGATAAGATATGTGACCATAAACACCAATAAATAAATACCGTCAGGGAAACCCTCTGTGAAATCCTTCTGTCAATAAATAGCAAAGTAGTAATGTAATGCAAGAAATATTAACAAGCTGTTCAACATCCCTTTAATCAACTCATTTTGACTTGAACTGTACCCATCACTGTGTATACTAGCTCTCTAGATGGTTTAAACCATATCAAATAAACAACTAATTTGTGTGTGACAGTAACTCATATTACATGTATTTCATTGTATCTGAAACAGATATGTTGGAAAAATTGTGAAATCACAGAGTAGGAAGCTTACTCTCATTTGTTGACAAATCCCACACATTCAAAAACAGACAAAATGATAGAGAATAAATTAATTATTGATATTTAAGGTCACTTTCAGCATCTACACCTATATCATGACCATAATATAGGTAT